>VYZP01073648.1:515-36650 GCA_013400635.1 Hypocryptadius cinnamomeus | reverse complement strand
AAAAACACATAAAGAAGAAATTACAGAGGAAATAAGCTAAGTGGTAAGAAATGAGAAAGGAGTAGCAAAATTACAAGATTATGTCACAACATGCCTTTTCTGCAGAGAAAAACATCTGTTGAGGTAATCAGAGCAGTTGTTGACCACAGACACCCTCTTCTGTCAGGTGCTAGATGGCTCCAAGGGGTCTGTGGTGACACACAAGAGGCTTGTGAGGGTCAAAGCACAACCCTTAGAGAAAGCACACTAAATCCTGCTTCATCACAGGGACAGATAAAGCTCAATTGAGAAATTAACTTGGCTTTTTTAATGGAGGAATTATTGTCATGTTTTGTGGCTTTTTGTTTTACTTTGGGTCCTGTCTTTTCTGTAGTCTTTAGAGACAGCAAGGGAAGTTTACTTAATTTCATATACTTACAGTTAGAACAAACTTTCCATGATCGATTTTAGTATTAAGAAAAAAACAGTGCAACTTGAACAATTAAACAAATGCTTAGGGAAAAATCCTTTGTCTGCCTTCCCCATGCTAACTTCATTCCAACACTTCTTGTGGTGTACAAAAGTCCTCTACTTTTTACAGTCAAATTTGAAATCAAGAAGCCTTTTATATTCCTATACATAGTCTGCTGTTAATTACAGGACTAAAATTGCTATCGATGAAAACACTCATTAATTCAAACAATGTAGAGTAAATTGAATGTTTTTCTGTATATAAGCAATAAATATCTATTGTTGCAGACCATAACATGCTTCTGTCCTATGTTTAACCTGCCAATTAACCACAGTAATTATGATTGATTTCAATACCCACCTTTCCTCTACAATTAAAATTAATCCTTCTACTCTATGCTCATTAGTGAATAACTTAACATGCTTGGAAATAATTCCCTTTTTGCTTACCTGTGTCTGTCTTGACAGTCAAGAAGAGAATTCCTTGTTACACTTTTTTAAATATAAAACTATACTTTTGGCCATAAAGGTCAGTTTTAGAGGTGTTGCTTTGGGGGATTAAGACATCATCATTAAATTCCCTTTGGCACAAACAGCCTCAAAAACATTTTAGACCTTTCACCCCTGCATTTATTTTTCAGAGTTTTAGGACTGAGATAATGAGAAAAAAAGAAAAAAAAATGTCCAAGCTACTGACTTTAATTTATACACTTATTATATAATTGAAGAGAAGAAGGTAATACTAGACCTGCAAAAGCATATACTACGAGAAGAAATTAGATAGTTTTGGACGCCTAACAAGAGCATGAGAGCCATTAAAGGAATAAAATGTTACCCAAGCAGGTGCCTTTATGTCAGTAGAAGTCCAGCTGCTGTGCTTTCCAAATTTCATGTGAAACGTTGAATTTCATTCAATTACTTCAATTTATTTCCCTTTACTTTTTGATTTGCATAGGTGTTAACATACAGCAAGAGAGGGCAGGGGTGAAAGGGAAGAGTGTGCACTGCAATCATGATTTCTGAGGAAACATTTTTAAATGCTGTGCAGTGCAGTTCAGTGAAATGTACGAGCTTGTTTGCTTATCCAGGAAAATAAGACATCTGAATAGTAACTGAAAGGTAGAAAAGCAAACAAACATACAAACAAGTAACAAACCTACTCCCTGCTATTGTGGGGCCCTGCTAGCGTTTGGAAGAAAGAGATTTCTTTGAAAAAAATGTTGATGAGCTTCCTCAGAAACAGACACCTGAGCCGAGAGGGAAGGGATTATGCATAAACCAGAGCAAAGGAGGTGAAGAAGAAGGATTAGCAGACCTAAGCATAACCAAAGCAATTTACCCCTTACTGAATTTACTTTGAGCTACTTAGGAGAGAAATGCTGTTGTGCTAACATTTGAGTCTGAAAGGGACAAGGTGTGCTTTTAAGTTAAAGTACTGTACAGATGCACTTAAAGGCTGTTTGCCAGTCAATTGCTGTTCACCCAGTTTGTTCCCTACATCACACACAATGTAAAAGAACTGACATATTGCCACGAAAAGGGCAGCCAGGCATCCTCTGGATATAACCAAAATAAAACATAACCTTGGCTATAGAAACATAATAGTATTGTCTATTGGTACATAGCTTCTACTATTAGTAGTCTTTTTGGTATCAGAATCACTCCTTGATGCACTGTTTTGAAAAGGTATATTCATCCACACACAGAACATATAGTTAAAAAAAATTCTTTAAAGTTTTATGATGTCCTGCTGACTAACAGTACAAGTCATCCTTATTTGCTAAATGACCAGGTTAGCTGCTAAATTACCAGCTGATGGAATTAGTCATAATTTTGTTTTAAAAGCTGACATGTCACGTTGCCCTGTAATTGTCTTAACACAAATTGCAGAAGTTCTAATTACAAATTTCATAACAGCTGTCCTTCACCTTGGCTGCCCTGCACTTTCTTGAATATCTGAAGCCACCAAGTAGTGAAATTCCTCACAGCCTTCTTAGATTCTCTTACTCTTACAATTTCCTCCAGTCCTCCAATTCTCCATTAACTGTCACTTTGACTACCTTAAAATGAGTCCAGGTTCTGCATTTTCATGCCTAACAACCTATTTATAATAACGTCACCTTCTGCATGAGTTAAAGCCTTTCATTTTTACTTAGAGCATGATTAACAGAGCTAAACACATGCTTTTCAGTGTTGATAAGCAGGACCAAAAAGAAGACAAATAAGAAAGGGGTGAGGGTTTTTTAGGTGGTTTTTGTTNCTTGTGAAGATTCTAGGTTTTTTAGGTGGTTTTTGTTTGTTTGTTTGTTTATTGGTAGGGAAACACATTCTGTGCCGCATGTTTATAACCAAGACCTGATAAACAAAAAAACTAAAAGAAGATAAAAACATCTCACACACATGTACACAGACAGACTCACACCCATTTTTAATAACAGGTGCCTCTGCTCCCATACATTGCTTCTGGCTTTCTTTGAATGTACAAAAATGACTGTCTATCTTAAGTCATTCTTCATGAAGAAGAAATTAGACAACAACTTCTTATTTGTCATAGGCTTTCAGAGTCTGCAGTGCTATTTTCAGAGAGCATTTGTAGTTGTTTTCAACTACAGTCTAGGCTTTGATTCCTCATCCTTTTGGCAGTAGGGAAATTTCTAACTCTCTTCTCAGGCTTCATGAGCACCTGCATGCCTGGCTTTCACAAAGTGTGGTGTATTTTGGAAACTGTTAAAAAAAGGTAACACTACACAAAAGAATACTGTTCTACATTTTTCCACTGAGATACCTTTGGTCCACTATGACCAATTCTGGAAAATTTTAAAGTTACAGTATTACTTTCAAAGAGCACTGGGGAACTTCTCTATTATTTGTTTTTCAGCTCAGATTTTCAGCAGAAGTACATTTCTTAGTAAGAAGAATTAGTGCAATCACATTTATGATAAACATTGAAATCAAGATTTTCAAGTAGCTAATGCCTTGAATTTAAGATTATCAGCTTGACAACCAAGGGACAAGTTTTCACAATTCTCCCTTAAAAATTTTCCCTTAAAGTTGCTCTAAGGCATATAGTCAAGTATTTGGAACTCCACATGAGCTTGCAGAAATTTAAGCTCAAAAATTCAGGTGATATTATGACATACTAAATCTCAGCACTATTTTTTCCTTCTATAATATATCTGTATGTACAAATATATACATATATATATATATATAATGGTGTAACATTGCCTTTAATCATGGTATGAATATCCTCTAAGAACATGTATTCACAAAAATAATTATGATCTGCAAGGAACTCACGGAACATAGACTTTTCACCCTTATTTTTTCTTATGATTTGTCCTATAAATTACACAAATAGAATAACAATCATCCTTTACTTCTGTTCTCCGCCTGCCTGTATTTTATTTAACACAGTTCTTTAAAGAACAGTTTACATATAACTTTCACAGACACGTATTACCAAGAGACAATAATTACAAAAATCTCTTCTCTAGTGAAATTATAATTAGTGTATAAATACTTTTATTTCCTATTGGTATTTTTTTTGAAGGCTTGGACCTACCTACTTTGCATGAGATGGCTTCTGCTGAAGCTTGATGTGTGAAAATATCATCATTGTTAAACCAAGTACACACATATCCCCAAAATTCAGTAACTGTCAAAGTTTTGCCTCATTACAAAGGACCATCCAGATGCCAAAGCACTGGAACAGAGTCTACTAGAGGCAGCATCTGGCACTTTGGCAAACTAGGCTGGCAGATGGTTTTACATTTGCTGTTACTATTTTTTTTACTGCCATCTCTTCTTTTTTTTTTTTTTTGACAGAACTTCATTTTAGAAAATTAGCCACTGTTTGAGTAACTCTTCTATTCTATGCAAATATTTCATTGGTTTCAAACAAGTACTAAAAATAAAAGAAAGAATAAAATTAAAAATATTGTGGTTCTGCTTCTGTATTGTAATTACAGTGAACTCACCCATGTAGTATGCATTTACTTTTGTGTAGACATTGAATTCTGAATTTAGACATCATGTTGATTTTTTGAAACAGATGAAATATGTGTGTCTTTTTGCAAACTACCTCACAATAAATTTGTATCTGAGAAGCATGAGTAAGCTTCTAAAATAGGAACATTTTATAAACTTCTGTTTTCATAACAATTAACAAAAAGACCCACTTCTATATTGATTTTTTAAAATAAGCTCATTTATAGCTATGATGAACAACTCCACACCACTGAGTTTAAATTTGTCCACTGTTTTAGAGTGAAAATACTACATACTTCTGTTATTCATTTTCCCAAGTAAAAAGCAATTAGATACGGATTTGAAATCCAAAGCTTCACAATGAATTTCTACCATTTCCAAGGAAGAAACAGCTAAGACCCCAGGGAGGTAGAAAGTCTGTTTATGTGATTCCAGATCTATCTCAATTTGAGATTTGTAAGAATATTTAATACCTACCAGTTACTAACAGTGTTTGGCATCTGCAGTGCGCTGTGACATTTGCTGGTGGACATTGGTTCATCAAAAGTCATTTCATGATGCCGAAATACACAACTTTACTACTCAGATAGTAGTTATGTGCTCTACCAGCTATGTCATTGAATGTGTGTGTCTCTACTGCCACCTACCAGTGCCAGCACATTTTAAAAAACCTATTGAAACAATGAAGGCAGCAATAAAAGAAATGCCAGAGATCATCCAAAACTGCACAAAAAGACAATATTTTTCTAATTCCTGCCAGGCAAAAAGGATCTGAATCTAGTCATATTGTTGCCCAAAGACTTTCTGCACGGGCTTACCCTAAGTCTTCAGTGGTTTCCATCTCAAGTCTTCATCTCATTTACTTCTCAGTCTTTCAGCAAAAGCAGTATACATTAAAAAGATGAGTTACCTATACACAGAATTGATGCACTTATACATATGAGTAAAAGGTGATCTTTAAAAAAAAAGTAAAACAGAAAATAAAAAACCTAAGTGCAATTAATGATGAATCAAGTGAAAGGGGTAGGCAATTCTTGTCCTTTTTTGAAAACAGAAAGCTTGAAAGAACATAGTGAACTATTACAGTAAGAGCAACACGGAGAAGGAAGCAACATGAGAAGGTAAAGTAAAATTCAGGACACAATGTGGCACATAAGTGTAGAAGTGAGGAAGCCCTCAAACTTGAGAGGACTTACTGCCCTGATAATGATAGGGCTTGGATTCACTACAGGACTGATTCACTTTGACTCATAAAGTCATTGCCAAGAGACTAAGCACTTGAGCAGTGCAGTTTGAATTATGTAGTAAGGTCTACAAATACAATGTGGTAATTTGCCAAGGCCAATGTCAGTACATTATGTTTCCTCACTGTTTGCAGAATAGACATTTTGTTGCCTTCAGAATTTTAACTTTTTTTCTACTTTGATGAACTCTGGGTCCTGAAAAGCTGAATATGTGTGAGAGTTTAGCCACCACTGTCCAAATATGATGACTAATACAGAGGCTTCTCTTGATATTTTTCTTGCAAATCGCAGACAGAAAATGTAGTATTTCAAAGTACAGCAAGAACAACAGCTACCGTACAGCAAGAAAAACAGCTATAGTAACTTTTTTTTCCTTTACAAAGGCTTTTTTCCAGTGTCTTTTCATTTCAGTGGGGAACCAATTCAAGCACTGTACTAAAGAAGAAAGAAAGCATGAATGAGAAACCATAAAAGGTCCTGAGTATGTTGCAAGTGGCTGCAGACTTTCCTACGCATGTATGAGGCCCTACACTCTTTATGTCATTAGATAGGTGCCACATTTGAAACAATATTTCTTTATTACTTAACATATTATAATAATGTTGGTTGCAATTTACTTCCCAAGGTACTTGCAATTGAGGTGTGAAAGGCTCTTAGCAAATGCATGTTTGTTTGTGTGAGCTAAAGTTATGATGCAGATTTGTCCAAGAAGACTGATATGAGGAAGGGGAAGAAAACCTCTTGGTCTCACGCCTGGAACATGTTGACAGTGAATGACAGTGACACAGACAGAACTGTGAACTTTTACTATCACAAATTGTTGACTGGGACAAAAATGACCTCCACTAGCTGGGAGAATGCCACTGCTTGGCAAGGACCACCAGATAGGCACTGTAAGGAGTGTCAGAGAGCACAACAACCAACACCTGAGACAGAGCCCTGCTGCTCACGGCAGAACTCACCATCATAAAGAGGGTGGATAATGCCTGTGTGGAAATGAGTGTCTGCCAGACATTATCCCCATGGACTGTAGACGGCCAGCAGTTCAGCTGAGTTGGATGAAAAGAAATAAATGGATCCTTTCCAGGAGACATTCCCAGAGCAAGGCCAGAGCTACTCCATCTCCATGGATGTATTGGGTTTGCATGGCAAAGTTTCAGTAGTGGGGGTGGGGAGGGCTAAACAGATGGCTTCTGTGGGAAACTGACAGAAGCTTCCCCCATGCCTAATGGAAGCAATGCCAGCTGGCTCCAAGATGGGCCCACCACTTGGCAAGGCCAGTCAACATCAGCAGTAGTGTCTCTGGGATAACACAGATATGAAGGGGGAAAAAAGATGTAGTCAGTAATAACTGGGGCCAGAGAAGAAAAGAATTGGAATATGTGAGAGGAGCAGCCCTGCAGACACTAAAGTCAGTGAAGAAGGAGGAGTAGGAGCTGCTCCAGGCACCAGAGCAGAGATTCCCCTCCAGCCTATGGAGACCATGGTGAGGCAGCTGTATCCCTGCAGCCCATGGAGGACTACGGGGATGCAGAGATCCACCTGCAGCCCATGGATGACCCCACACCCGAGCAGGTGGATGTCAGGAGGTTGTAGCCCCATGGGAAGCCTGGACTGGAGAAGACTTCTGGTAGGACCTTGGCCTCTTGGAGAGAGGGGGCCATGCTGGAGCAGGTTTGGTGGCAGGGCTTGTGACGCCATGGAGAATCCATGCTGTTCCTGAAAGACTTCATCCCATGAAGGGGACCCACACCAGAGCAGCTCATGCAGGTAACGACCCCACGTTGGAGCAGGAGAGGAGTGTGAGGAGTCCTCCCTTAGGAGGAATGAAGAGCAAAAGCAATGTGTGATGAACTGACCAGAAACCTTACTCCCTTATCATCTGCACCATTTAGATGTTCCGAGGTTAGCTGTAGCAGCTTCAAACTCCCTAAGGGGTTTTGGGAGAGGTTGCAGAGGCAGGGACTGCAAAAGAAGGACATTACATGGCAATTAAAAGCTCTGCTGCCTCCCAAACTCTGCCAGTTTGGATATACATATTTACAGATAAGTGTGGGGACGGATGTGAAAGTCACAAGACATGTGCAGTGCAATCAAGGTGGGGTGAACTGATTGCTGTGAGATCTTTGGGGACACACGTGGATTTCTGTACAGTCCGGTGTCAGGTGACACCCTCTCTAGGCTGGGCAAGGTTAGGGTATTTAGGATGTTGCAGTTTGAACAAAAAAAAAAATTTCCAGAATGAGCTTCTACTGACAACACCATTTGGAAAACACACATGGCATAATAGGTGAATGAGAGCAGCTAATTGTGCAGAGGTATAGGATAAACCAGTTATCTTATTGTCTTCTTGGGAAAAAAAACCCTAAAGCATAAAAAGAAAACAACTATGCCTCCATATGGTTTAAAAGCTCTCATCTGAGATATGAAATACAGCATCCAAATTCATAAAGGTTCATTTGGGATATGTCCATTCCTCAAGTGTGGTACCCTATAAAAGTCAGACACAATATTTGTGATTCTTATTTGCAGGCTACACAGTGTGGAAATCCCAGCCTCCAAAAGCCTCATCCAAGACTTCCTGAGGAAAAGGTTTATCTCTGTTCTCAGTCCACCTCAGGAGGTACACCCTGGCACCAGCGGGGATGCTGCAAACGTGGCCATCTGGTGTAACTGAATGTTAGAATTAATCTCTAAGGGAAAAAGTCAAGTAAACCCACAGTATCCTACGAGTCATATGCAATATCATCAATATCTCTAAAAATTCAGAAACTAAATTATATACAAAGAGAATGTAAGATTTTTAGACAAGTGTAAAAGGCCTCACCTGTAATATCCTACTATTAAAGCAACATACTTTAGAATGTTGTGTGTCTCTACAATAAAAAAATCATTTGAGCATTTTACAAGTTTTGGAAGTTCAGTTAGCTTTGACTTCCAATTATTCTGTTAGGTGTGACTTAGCTTTCTCACCCCACTGAAGTATCTAGAAAAGACAGAATATAAAAGGATCTAACATTACAATTTCTGGATTCTATATCAAATACCATATCAGCTTAAATAACAGTATTATTCAGTACAAATAAAAAGCTCTTGCTTACTACTACATATCATCAACTGTCAGAAATTCCAAGATGCAGAATTGAGTAAGACTCCCACAAACCACAGTATCATAAAAACACAGTTAAATCACCATCGTTGTTAAAAACACCTAGGTTAAATCAGCCATTTCAATTCCATTCTTAGCTATATTCCACCAAGGCATTCCCTTCACACCAAATGTGTAGAAATCCCAACACAGTGAACACTGGGACTGTTGTACTTTGAAAAACTCAATTAAACCTTGAATAACCATCTGAGCAGATGTTCTTGTTTATCTCACAGTATTTTACTGGTATAAAGCTGCACAGGGCTAGAAATCTGTTGATTAAGGCCACTCTGAGTGCCCCCAGCAAGGGTGGGGGCGGAGAGAATCTTAACAGATGCAGCATAACTCATCTGACCTCCTAATTACAAGGGATCCATGGGTAATACTGCAAGTGCATTGGAAAATGGAAGCATGGAATTCAGGCTTTCTCTAGCTGATGAGCAGTGCCTTGCAGAAGCTGCCAGCTGGCATGAGCTATAGCAATTGGAACCTGAAATGTCCTAAACAACACTGCAGATCTTCTGACAGAACAGGAGAACCATAACAGGCCCCAAAGACCTTCTTGTGGGATTTCTTTTAGTCCTAATTAATTGTTTTTGGAATACAAACCCAAAACTTCTAGCACTTCTCTGAATGTCTTTTTATTTTCCCAATCTGCAACAATTCGTTTGTATGTTTGTCCTACATTTGGCCAGTCATGCAATTTTCAGCTGAGAATGGCATGGCAGCTATGGCTAAAAAGACAAACTCCACTACTAACCTGTAGGATATAAAGTATACGGACATTATGGAGGAAAGAGTGATGTATTCTCACATAATAAAATTCTCACTTTACTATAAGCCAATATGCAGCAAAAAGTTCTCACCTAGTGTCAAGAGGAATGTACTCCCACCTTGTGGAACAGCTAGATATATAAAGTTGTTACAGATGGTAGGCAAACATCTGTCATGATGCCTTACCTACCCATCGTCCCTGCTCAACCACTCCCTTTCTGTTCACACAGTAGCATTTGTCAATATGAAAAGATAAAGTGCACAGAAGAAAAAGACTGCAGAAGCAAATTTAATCTGTTCCTTCATCAGAGGAAAAGGAAATTTTAAGAGCAGAATTATATCAGGGAAGTTTCCATAGTTAAAGCTTCCATAATTAAAAGTTTCCATAGTAAAAGCTGGATATTTATAAGCTGACATTTGGAGGGTTCTGTAAGTTACAGGACACACAAAGCCTTTTTGATCTCGACCAACAGCCAGGCTTATGTAAAAATCAGATCTACATTTTCTCATTATTGGGTAACTGAAAGATGAAGTCCCGTGTGTTTACTAGGTGGAATTACTTTTCAAAATTAGCATATATTCTTGTAATGAAACCAATTTATAGCACCACAAAACGAACACATACAGATTGCAGTTGTGCACTGTGTGGTGTGTAAACCCCATTTCTCACAAACCGCAAGAGAGAAGCCAATTCCAGAGCTCGCAGCTGGGTCCCCACTCCCTCAGGCGACCTTGTTAGCAGCCTCCCTGCCAACTCAGTCCTACACTGCACACTCCCCAGTCCCTCTCCCTCTGTTAAATACCAGGTAGCCTAATGAAACACGGATTGCCCATCAGCAGGGAATGTGAAGCATTGCTTGTCTTCATTTTATGCCTTAAACACATCATTTGTTTTGTTGCTTTCCTTCCTCTTCCCAGTCATTACCTGCTGTCATGTCATCCTGTCTCAATTCTTCCCTGATGCTTTATGTTTCATTGCTTTTCTTTCACCTTCTCTCCATGCTCTGCTAAGCACCTTGGCTGCAGCCAGCTAGAGGAGATGCTCTCCCTTGTTTTGTAGCTTAACAATCACCATGCCAAACCCTGTTCAGTTTCAATGCACTGGGGGCATTGGAATTAATAACCATTTGTTGTCTCCTTGCCTTTTTTACTCTGTCACTGATTTAATTGAAAAAAAAAGAAATATTTTTACTGGAAGAAAAAATCTATAGCAAATGACATAATTTTGGGATATATCAAATCCACTTTACTTCATTAATTGCAAAATATATTTTCATATCATTTCACATCTGTGCAAGTTGTTCAGTGTAAATGTGCCTTAAAATCTGCATTGGTCTTAGGCTGAAATATCTAGAAAATCAGGGATGAACATGATAAATGTGGGAACCGTTTTGAGAAGATAGTAAATAGATTTTGCCTATATACATGGGGAGGCAAAAAATGAGGAAACAACATGTTTATCACCTTTTATCCTTCCACCATGCTTCCACCCTCACCTTCTCTTGGCATGACATTATAATCAAAGCAGGACATGCATAGGTTCAGTTTCTCTGCAATTGTAGATGATCTCCTATTTGATGATTCAACTCAGCTGCCAGTCTCAGTGGTATTTACATTCCAAAACAGAAGACTCTTAATGTATGTCATGTCCATAAAATGGAAATATTTAGCGTGATGCTACACCCTGTAATTCCTGATGCTTATAAGCTTGCCTGGGAAAGCTATATTAACTCCAGCTGTGCCTTTCTGGTGAAGCATGAAGGGTATTTTTGGCATGGATTGTTTATATGTTGACAGGGAGTTCCCAGACTTAGATATCCAATCTTGACCTTAATAGTTTTTTGACCTAATTGTATAGGTCTAATTGCTAAAAAAATGTAAGCTATAAGTTTTTTTTCAGGTTTGCAGTAAAATGGTGTATGTATGAAATACTTAGGTTATTTCAGGTTCTTTCTCCTAAAATTCAATTTAGAGTAAGGGATTAATCTTGAAAAAAATCACACAGGTTTGTGTGACTCATGAATTACTGTGATTGATAGGTCCTTAACTTGACTGAAATTATCTTTTCTCACTGGAGTGTGAGTTCAATGCATGGCATATGCAGTGTTTCCAGTTTGTGAATGAATAAGTTCATATCATTTTTCCACAGCACGCTGAGAGGACGCAGCATGACATAGTCTGCTATATGAGGAATTGATAAGGAAAAATCATGCCTATTCAAGCAATCACAAACAATTGCTTCTGCAGTTGCAGTCAGGGGAAGAACCTAGAAAGCATTCATGGAAAGATATATTTCATTCACCTCGTATTTTACCACGATGTGAAAAGGACAGCGAAACCAAGTACAGAAAAAGAACAGCCCAGCTGACTGGGCAGGGGCCTTCAGGAATGAACTGCTTGGGAGTGAACACAATGCTCAGTAGTACAAGATCACTGTGTGATACATACACATATGTCTAAAGTGTGTGCATTTGCACTAGAATTATGGGACAGAGATGTGCTTTTAAAGCTAACCTCTCAAATCTCCATTATGCGCTTTGCTTTGCATTTCAAAGTCGTCTCGGAACACATGGAAAGCATTTCTTTTGTGCAAGATGACCTGGAAAATCATCTCCACCCATTCACATGTACTACTGAAGCACATATTCTTGGGATATTGGATTCTCAGCATCAACTGCTCAACTTTACCACTTCACTTGCATTTCCACGTAAACATACTTTTAAGAACCAAGGGGAAAGTTAGTAGGCACAAAAAATGGTCTATATATACTGTACTCAGTGAAGCTTTTTCAGAAGTAGGGAGGCTAGCCTACCTCTTAGAAGGCAGCTCCTATTTCTTGATACTCCAGGACAGGTCTACCTGGAAAAGGAAGAATATAAAGCATCATTCACTTTATTCACAGGGGTTTTTTTTTAAATTCAAAATTGCATAAACATGTTTCAGTAGAATAGTTCATTCTGAGTAATTTTTATCTTTCTGTTATGTGTATTCTTCATTTGTCTTAATTAAATAGCATTTTTTCCCATACTGGATAACTGCAATTTTTATTAGCAGAGGAAGGACATTGGAAAGATTCGAAGATGGACACACAGCCATTTGGACTAAGTTCTTAATGACAGAGACATTCACAAACAAGTCCTTCTTAAAAACAGTGGGGATTAAAATTTGCCTGCACTGTTTTTTCTTTCCTTCTTTCTGTATTTGTTTAAGGAAAATGGTTGCAAATGTTATCCAAGTGACTCAGACTCACTTATTCAAATAAACATTTGCAAATACTTCCTGCTCTCACTTGTTCTATGCATTTTAGTAGCAAAAGCATTCAGATTATTCTGACTACTTGCCTGAACACAGACAAACTAAACATTTCTGAGGTAGTTTTTGATGGTTTTGTACATTCTATGCAGTGAAACAGGCATATAAGTTTAGATATTCATATTTGCAATGAAAGCTCTTATTTGTAACTCCTCGAGGGGGAGTATGGCTTTGTATTTCTTATTTTTGTAAAGAAATCTCCTGTACTGTTTGGGTAAAAATAAGTAGACTCAGAAGAATGTTCAAATACATGTCATGGTGCTAAAAACACCCTGTAGACTCTCCAAAGCACAGAGCAGACACTACCAATAAAATGATCTTCATGAAGAGGGATTGTAACTAATTCCATAGGTATCCTGCTGGCAAAAAATTAAAGGTCTAAGTTTGAATGAGAAGCTCTGTTGAAGTCACAGAAATCAAAAGAGTACAATTATTTGCCCTCCTGAGTTTCATTTTGTTGCATCTCCTCATGTATATATTTTTATTTACTAAAATCCATTCAGAAATAAGTAATAGTGGGAACATTTTAGTAGCAACTATGTTCATCTAAATGCTTTCCCTTACTTTTCCTGGCTTTACTCATTGCTACTATGTAAATTATAGAATTTACAGAAAATTTCTATAAATTATAGAGAAAGACCCTATCATGTTTAAATGCAGTAGAGCTTTACACTGCAGTTTCATAACCAGTTTAATATGACATAAGCCAGCTCAATCATCAAAGAGTCATCCCACCACCCCCTCATTCCTGGGTGATTATTTCTCCACCCATAACTGCAGGCACATGAAGTCATATGGCCTTGCAATGAACTACCTCAGGGAAGTCATCTGAGATAATTAACCTGGGGAAGAAAAGCCAACAGCAAAAAAAAAAAAAAAAAACCACCAAAAAAAACAAACCCAAAACTATATTTAAATCTCCTTCTTCCCACTGGGAGTTTTTTCAAAGAACCTTCTTCAGCTGCCTCATGGTGTTGGGTTTTTTTTATTATTTTTAAAGCACAAAGAACAATGTTTGGGTCAAGAAAACACTGCCAAGAATTTCAGGTAGTAGTACCACCTTATGCAGACCCAAACTAACATGAAATGGTGTCATCATCATGCAGTCAAATCTGTGCACTCCAAAGATTTATTAGCCAAAATTAATACAATGCTACTTAAAGCAAAATGAAAATAACCTGCTTAAAAAAAACCAATGGAATATGAAGTAAAAAGCATATCAGATAGACTGCATGTCATGAAGAAACATGCATTGCCAGCATATATATCTATGCCTTAAAAGAAGAAGCAAGAAATCTGTGAATTTTTCATATGTTAAAAAAAAAAAAAAATCAAATTAACTGTGTTATTTCACAACCCAGCTTCTGTTTTCTGCATAAGTAAGAAAATAGACAGGTATCTTGTATAATCAGAATTCATCTTAGCATTTGTTATTTTTTCATGAAATGAAGGTGAATTTCACCGTAGGTTAAAGTTCATAAAGTGAGATGCTGACAAATGCAGGCACCTACATGCAGAGTTCTGAAGACTTTTGCTTGGAGGCTCTGTAATTCAGTATGTGCCGTTTGTTTCTTCAAACTTTGCAGTTTGCACATCCCACTTGTACTCTCTGAGCAGTGTGAGCACCTGATCTGTACCAAAACCAGGTCAAGATCCACAGTACACTTGGCACTGTTAGAATTGATATTCCTATAAAGTGCAGCCACTGTTTTCTTTCATGGGGGAGGAGATGACATTAGCTCTGATATTCCACAGACTGTTGAATAGCTCATCCTCACAGGAGAGGGAAATACCCTTAACTAGAAGAATGACATACCACTTCAACCCAGGCTATTTTATGCAACATATCTAATATATCTTTCACTTCTCAGTTTGAATCTCTGCTGCTGAACTGAGAGAAATGTACGGGTCAGGAAATTTCTGAGCTATAGAGAAGCAATGAGAATGTCTGAGTAGCTAAATGTTTAAGGTATTAGCCTAGGAAGAGAGAATCCCTGTTTTCCTCTCTGCACTCCAAAATTATCTTCTGTTTTTGCTTTTTATAGACACTTTATCAGTTACTGGGTAAAATATAGATGTGGTGCTTGGAATCATATGCTCCCTGCACCTTAACATCAATACTGTAAAATCGTATTGTATTTCAGCCTGAGTCACCTACAGCCCTCCACAATTTGTTCTTCTGATCCATACTCCCTGCTGGATAGTTCCAGAGTCCTTTGGCATGGTGATAATTTGGCATAGGATAATTTTGGCATAGGATAATTTTGAGACAGGCAATTTCCTTTGTTCACTGTGTGGGAATTTATAATATTTGTTGGTGTGTTTGGTTACATTTGGGGGATCTGACCACTAAAAATTCAGCAGTGAGGCAATTTGTCTGTCTGGAGTCTGCCCTTTTTCATGCTGGTTTCTGTAAATTATTTATACTGTAAATTGGGGGCCTAAAATGCAGGACCATAGTAATTAATAATAATAATGTTTACTAAATAATGAATAATATTATTCACTATTGATACAGCCATAACAATAGAAGTAGCAAATAATTCACAATTTAAAAGGCAAATTTATATTATTATAGAATAAAGTTATGAGGGAAGAGGAAACAAGGTTTGTGTAAGAACTTCTGCCTTTCAAGCAGATAACTTCTTCAACAGAAAATGTTTTTTTATCACATCAAACTTCTTATTATACCTCAAGATCATTCTTTCAAAAGTTCTATTATTTTTTTTTTGCTTGAGACACATTTGCTCTCTCAGTATTTATTATGAGTAACACTGTGATATTTATTCTTCACAGGCACATCTTAAGGTTGAAAATTTATTTGAGGCAGAGATGCTAACATCTCAATGCTAAAGCTCTATGTTATCCCAATTTTCCAGGGATTTTGTCAGTAATTAGTATTTTTCTGTGTCAATAAATCATTTATATTTTCATTCTCAAACATAATTTCAGCCCAGACAGAAACTGTAATAAATACTTATTATGCACATGATATATTGATAATGAAGAAGATGATAAATTGCTAATGGAAAAAAAAAAAGTATTGTGAAAGCCTTGCTGAAATACAGGTAATAAATTACTACTAGAATACTTAGAATACAATTTTCAGGTGATCAAACATTCTTATTAGATTTCATATGTCCTTCATACACACAGTGCTCATCCAGAAAAATTCTACAGGTTTCTTCCTGCTCCACTGAATCCATCAGGACTTTGGACACTGATATCTGTAGGAGCCACGTCAAGCTGGGAATTAGTGAAGAAAGAAAGACATCTAAGGCGATTTTCTGCATCAGCAGGTTATCCCATTGTCCCACATGATGTCAGGTCTGAAATAAAAGAAAATTGTCCAAGGAATATTTAGCAAAATCAATCCTAGAAGAAAATGGGAGGAATCAAAATTCTGACCAGAGATCATCATGTTTGTCAGGAAGCTGCTTGATGGAGGAAGCTGAGAGCCAAATGTGACAGCGTTGCCATCAGGACAGGGACCTCACCAGCATGGGATCTGCTCCCAAGGCTCCTGAGCAGGAAGGGCAGAGCAGGGACCTCACCAGCATGGGATCTGCTCCCAAGGCTCCTGAGCAGGAAGGGCAGAGCAGGGACCTCACCAGCATGGGATCTGCTCCCAAGGCTCCTGAGCAGGAAGGGCAGAGCAGGGACCTCACCAGCATGGGATCTGCTCCCAAGGCTCCTGAACAGGAAGGGCAGAGCAGGGCCTGAGCAGGGTCACAGCTGCAGGATGGGCTGGCAGGGACATGGTGGTGGGGATGAGCTGAAGCTAGGCTGGGGTGGTGGTCAGGGTCAGGAATGAAAAAGTGGGAGGCTCAGGGATACCTGCCACCCAGCTCAGGCAAGACCAAGGGCAAGAGCTGCAGCTTCAAAGCAGGTCAGGGGGAAGACAAGGAAGGACCTTGCCTCTCTCAGCTGCTTGCACACAGCTCTGCTGCATGGCTGCACCAGGCTGGACCCTTCATATTTCTTATCTCAGAAAGGAGAAATATTCCCAGTGAACATCTGTCAAAGAAAGAGTTTGACATTCAGTTCAATAATCTTGGATATAAATAACACAAAATGGGGAACGACTCATATTTTAATGCAAAATCCTTAATCCAGTAAATTTAAAATCAAGGATTTTAACACTGAGAGATGTTAGGCAAGGTCAAAACTTGGAGTACAAGCTCTGCATTCCTAGAAAGATCAAGCAGATTTCCTTAATAGTAAGTCAAACATATTCAATGCAAATCTTTTGAGAGTATGTATATTCTACCAGACATTAGAAAGTACATGTCAAAATTTCTTAATTAAAAGAGGACATCATTATTATAACATCATTAGATACTGATTTTAGACACTAGGAATGTCTACAAGAGGATGCCAATTATTTCCTTCCAAATTACTTACTTCAATGCTTTGATGAGGTTTAATTTTAAGGTTCTTCACATTCAAGCTCTAAATACATCAATATTTTAGTTATCCCTCAAAATGTTTTTTTAGTCAAAACCACACATTTTGTTCCTGCCCCCCAAGTGACTTGAACTATTGAATCAACTCACAGGATGTTTTCTATTTGGAGAAAAATAAAAATACTTACATTTGTAAGTACATTACATTACGTCTTTTTCTGATTAGTATTACTTTAATCAGACTTTCTATCATTAAAAATGTCACTTGTGTATTATTCTATATTGTTTTTAAACAGAACCAGTAATTACTTTCTTCCAATCCAATATCACAAACTACCTAGTAGTTTTCCTTCTTTTAATACCTGAGACATATGGTTTAGAATTAAAATGCTCATATTTCACTCTATTATCTTTTGCATATAGCGTTCACAGCTTATTAACTAGGGATTCATTAAGCCATATGGTGAGTAGTAGTTTCATATCAGGTACAACTCAGTCAAATAATTAAACAGTTGCTCTGTTCTAAATGCACTTTTCAATCCCAAAGAGACAGGTGAAGATAAAGCTTACTTAAACATTATTCTACTTAAGTGCACTTAAAATAGATTCATATCCTGATTTGTAGCAGCAACTCAAATCCAAATAGATGGGTGCCCAGTGTCATTATCTTTTAATCAAACAGAAAATTGTGCCAAATAATGAAGTAGGGCTCAGACCTCTCATTAAGAAAGAGCTCCTTTTCTCTTTCAAAATAATAATAGGGGTTTATCAGCTGCAATTTACACTTCAATAGTTTCTGACAAAACTCATGTGCTCACATAAAAGATTAGCAAAAGCATCTTAAAATTTGTAATCCAAATTGAGTTTGCCTCTTCTTTTTATTGATGCAAAAAGTCTAGCTGTGTTAAGTATAGGCTGTCAAATTTTGTCTTACTCCTACCTGAGTCCTAAGATGATAAACAACTTGCACTATATCCAACATGTATTGCTGAAAATTCCCATGCTCTTAGCTCTGAAGTGCTTTAAAATTAAATGATAACAAAAAAGTACACCCTCCTTTCCATTATCTGCTTTTATAATACAACAAAAAGATTTGATGTTTTTATTCCTATTTTCAGATGTTTGCTGATTCACACAAAGAAAACCCCAGATAATTTCACAATTTAAAATACTCTTAACAATTTTAAGAGGAGTTTAACTGTTTGGGAAATTATTCACTGTACAGATGTCAAAGAATTATTTACGTTACAAATGAAAGCATAATCTTTTCACTTTTTAAGATTTATATACAAGAGATTTTAGATCAAGTATACCAATGCATGTTTGTTGGTACTTGTGAAAGGAAGATCAGTGCCTATTGTAGCTTATTTTTAAACACAAGACCAAATTGAGTAGAACTAAACTTTTTAATGAAAACAGTCAATAAATAATGAACTTTAAAAGTTGCAGAAAAGTATCATCCACACATTCAGTTGTTTTACCTTACTCTTACTAGTACTATTAGCATTCATTTACTAGTGCTCTTAGTATTAGTAGTTGTTCTACCGAAATTAAAAAAAAAAAAAAGGAAAAATAAGTTAAAGCTATTTAGTTGCTCTACATAACCAAAATAACACAAATGTAAACTATTTAATACTTTCACTACTTGGACTTAAAGAGAGATTCCCAAATAATTTCAAATTTGCTTGTTCTCCAGATATGGATCCTCTCTATTCAGAATACTTGTGTGTAGTAATTCTTTAGTCATGGCAGCAGCAGGCCCCATGGAGCTGGGGGCATTTGCACATGACTGAGATTCTACTGCACTGACTGACAGACTGCAGACTGCTGCTGTGAGGAAATTTTATACGCAATTAACATTTTTCTACCTAATTTTACTTATGCAGATAGAAATATATACAAGCACAAGCTTTTTGCAAATGCCTTCCTCTGTCAGGTTTCTAGAGCTCTATTGGCCAAGACACAGAAGATAAAGATGGCATTTACAAGCAACTCAAGTAATTTACATCTTTACAAATTAAATCTTCTTGTAGATAGCCACTTGCTAAAAAGCAGCACACAGGACAAGCTTTCAAAGAAAGAAACTGAGGTGAATGCATTTGGGACAGAAGGAGTTGAACCAGAAACCTCTACTGAGTAAACAATGCCTTTTCTACATAATCTCTGTAAAGACTAATGTTTAGGAGCCTTCTCCCTTATTAATACATTCATTTCCCTCTAAAAATAAATGAGGAATATGATGCTATCTGGATGGCAATGTGTTAGTGGTCCAGACAAGGAGCCAGGAAATGTTAGCGGGTAGTTTGCCTTCAGCTTTCTAGAGACACCCAAGAAAAAAACATTTAGCAAAGGAGTAGGTGGAAAAATTTTCTGTTATGGGGATTATGGACACCACTCAAAGCAATAGTTATATCCATCCCTCTGGGGATCAGAAGAACAAAGCTAAACCTTTCTCTTAGAGTACAACCAGCATCAAGTGCCTGGGAAATTTATATCAAGATGTAGTTTCCTATCTGATTCTTTCCTTACTGGAACTGAATATGTCCTTTGCCTCCAGAAATGCCCTTCCCAGACAGACAGACAGAGAAAATTACTGTCTCCTCTGTAATGGGGAACAGAAAGACAGCACCCTTCTGTTACAGATGGGAAAAGATTATATCATGGGAGAAACATAAGGAAAGCAAATCCTTTGGGATATTGATAATACACTTAACTGTGTCCTAGATTTTGGATCTAGCTTGGAACTGTACTCACATCTGGTGTTAAAGATGAACATTAAAGTGTAGCTTAAATACAAATGATGAGGGCTATTTATAAACTTTGCAGATATGTGTGTGTTATATTCATTGTCAGCACATCAAGGATTAGACCATTTAAAGGAATTTGGCCTGGAAATACCTAGCTTCTCGACCTTGACTTGGCTTAAGAGTAATGAGAAGTACACGGGGCTCAACGTGGATCTCACTGTTTCAAAAGTTGATACATATTGGGACATAAATCTCGGGCACCTCAAAACTTTAAAAGGAAGCAGCAAGGCTCCTGCAGGGTTTGCATATCAGTAGAATTAAGCAGTATCCATCAAAAAACTTCAGAATTGTAGTTTTGGGCATTTAGTGTCTAAATTTTGCCTTGTATGAAATAACCCTTCCATATCTTATTTCTGTCTGATCCATGGTCTTCAAATAAACTTCATACCTAGTTTTATATGAGCATATGAAGTTTCATACCAAAGTTTTTATAAACCAGGTCTCAATGAATCCTGTTTATCATTCATTCTGCATTGATACTGTCCTTGGCAAATGGCCTCAGTCAGTGATGCAGAGAAGTGCACTTTAGTATTCAGCTAATGTACAGTTGGGACCCCGAATGACTCATGCTATTATAAAATTGACTGAGATCACCTAAAGGAAAGAAACAAAATCATTACAAAAACCTCAGTATTCTCTGAGTCTTGTAATGTTTGTGCTCTGAAGACAGAATTCCCTATGAGGTACTCTGAAATGTCTAATGAAGGCTGTTGTAGCAATTTTGATGATATTTGCAATTGAGGATTCTCTAGCTATTCTAATTGTTCCACTTGTTTGGAAAAGAGATGAAGGGCAAAAAAAAGGTTAAAATTAAATTAACAGATAAGCAAAAATCAGAGATGAAGATGCTGCATTTAGCTCAGTCGGAATTACAGAGTATTTCTAGGTCAGGGTTAATAGCAAGTGTCTCAGCTCTCTACCCAGAAACTGCTGTAGATGATGGATTAGGTTTACTGGAATATTTTAAGAGATTGGAAAAGCAAAGGTTCCTGGTAATAATTATCTCAAAGACCAGCACTTTCTTATTTGTAATCAATCTAAAGCCAACTTGACATATTGTCATAGTTTTAATGAAATTTGAGGTTTGATAATCAGAAAGAGGAATCAGAGAGACAAGAATCACAGAAGAGATTTTCTAAAAGTAAATGGTATATAGTGGTGACATTTATTTACACCATTAAGATTTTCCCTCCTTTACACATAAATCCTAGTTTTCCAGATATTTAATTTTGTCATTTTTTTCCCACCAAAGCATATGCAGCAGTGAATGCTCTTTATCCAAACCCTACAGCAATGATCGAGAGCCTGCACTAAACATGTCTCATGGAGAAAATATCCATGCAATTTCAATGGATGATGGATAGTGAACATACAAAAAGGTACAGGTTGCTCAAATAAACAAAGCCATCTACTGAACACCATCAACAGCAACATTTTCAGGACAGAAGAAGAAAAAGTTATGATTAGTTGTCCTAGGTTGAGAAGGAAGTGAGGTTTTTTTGGGAGGTACTGGCATTGTGCCAGCGTACAGACAAACCCGTTCGTGGGGCTGTTTTTGCTCAGGGACCAGGTAGCACATGGTGGATAATGCAAAAAGATGGAGTAAGTGGATTGCTCTCATAACACAGCGTGCCTGTATTGGAAAACTGAATCACTCTAGGGAAAGTGTATTTTCATGGGGGCACTGGCATTGTGCCAGCGTCAAACCATGACATTAGTTGAAATGTTAGACAGATGTGGCCAGTTAGTTACAAAACATAAGTTAAAATCCAAATTAATGTGGCAGCAGACTTAATTATTTCTATAAACAATTAATAGAATAGTAAGAGGGCTCAATTGTTCACGTATGGTGTATTTGATCCTTGGGTTGGGAACAGTTTCAGCTTTCAGCCCTGCATTAGTATCTTGTACTAAACTTCTATTCCAATATTACTCAGAGTCAGAAAGTTACTAAATACAAATAAGCATAAAAGCACACTATGTACTATAGCTTGCAGTTCAAAGACAAATAAGAAGGAAGAACATAAAAAGGTGTGGAAGAAATTCCTCCCATCTAAGGCATTGAAGGAAAGAAAGAGCAGGGATACCTGTAAAGTGTTTGAATAGGATTTCCTTCTACAAATAAAGACTTTTTCTTAGGTCTGCAGAAACACCTCTGGAAATGCAGCATGAAGGAATCAACTTTTGAAAAGTCAGATATAATGAAAGTATACAATAGATGACATAAAATTGCTGCTTAACAAATAAATAAATCCTTATTATCTTTTGCATTTTGAATATTTTCACATTTTCCTGGTCAGCATATTTAATTGCTTTATTTTTATACAATTCATAGCATATATTCCAAAATATTTTGGCTTATTTTAACACTAAATAATATTACTACAATGTTTCCTTAATTTAACCTTCTTGTCTGATACAATATATAAAATTTAATTTACCTCTATAACTAATGCTTGGTAGGAAATTTGTTCATTAAGTTATACCTTTCAACATTTTTCTTGCAGGTAATGGAATATATAAAAATAAATCACATTTCACTCCAGTATTTTATGGTATGCTGTCAGCAAATGTCCAAAGAAACACAAACCTAAAGCATTAAAAGTGAAACCATTAACTTGCATATAAATCATAGAAACTTCTCATTTAAAAAATTATTTGTAAAGGTCTAATGAACTGTTAGGGATAAGAACTGAAAATTACCACATATTAGAATGGCAATTTTCCTCATCTCTAAAATAAATACAACCTTATTTCAGTAGGACACAAAAGTAGATTCCACTAGTTCCATTTACACTTTTAAACCATAGAAAGGGTAACTATAACAATGCAAACACCTTCTTTCCCGTTCATCGCCTAGGGAAAAATGTGAATATATTTCCCTCACTTAAACAAAATTCATGCCTGAACTGAGATTAAAATTAGAAATTTATTCCTGAACACATAAATATGACAGTACTGTATTTAATTTCTGACAACTATAACTGTCATGCTTGAGTTGGCTTCTCATTCTCTAAAATAGCCTTCTTTATGTATCATACCTCATTACTGAATACTCTTAATCTTCAATATATTTAATACATTAGGCAAAAAAATTAATTTCATGTGGGTTTTACTGCAAGAAAGTATATTTGAGACAGTCATTTTGGTCTGACTTTGCCAGTTGGGAAAAAAAAAAATCCACAAACAAACCAAGCCACCACAAAACAAAACAGAAATTTTCTGGAAATTTAAACCAAGTCCCCTGACAAAGGAACTACCTTATAAAACATAGGTTAGAGCCCTCCATTCATAAATGCTTAACAAGAAGATAATTTAAATTGTGTTGTTTTGTGGGTTTTTTGTTGTTATTGGTTTGGGGGCTCTTTTTCTTTAGCTGTCCACATGTTGCCCAGCCCCTCTGCCCCCGCAGTGAGTAAGAGACTGCACAATGGACTTTGATAAGAGACTATGAGCTACCCTTTGTTAATGTCATGCTGTATGAGACAACAGCCTCAATATCATTTATTCAGTATTAGAATAATTTTGAACTTAAAGGATTTCTGTCTTCCCCTATGGCTCTAGTTAGAATAAGCTTACTCCATTTTTCAAAAGCAATGCATATTCAGCATATATGGCAGGAAGAGTGCGAGTTGAGGTTGCATACGCTCTCAACAACTCCAATGACCAAATCTTTGGAGCTTCTGAAATATGAAGTCAGGCTCTTTCTCAGAAATTAGGAACATCAGAGGAGTCATGCCACTACTGGGGAAAAAAATCTGAAATGTCATTTGAGAATTATGTAACTATCATGTACTATTAACACTTAAAAAAAAAAATCACATTTTTTCTTAAGTAAATACTGTCAGTATCTTTTCTATCTCTTCCTCTGCCACCCAAGGGTTTGTTCATTTTGGCATTTCTGACAGATTGAAAGTTTTACAGAGCACAGGAAAAACTCATGCAACAAGTGGAAAAGTTTATTGAGAGAAAAGAGGATGGCTTCATTTTTCCTCTAACATCAAAATGAGTATTTCAGGTAAAGTAAGAAATCTATAGATTTCCCCTAACTTCAGATCTTATTCTGAAGCCTTGTTTTCAGACCTTGAGAAAAAGAACAGGATATTTAACAGAAATTGAGTGCAGGGAAGATTTTACAAACCAGTTCACTTGCAGAGATTTAGTCCTCACTTTTTAAGAAGTATTACTGAAAAAAAAAAAAAAAAGAAACCAAAACAATAGAATGACAAGTGGTTTTTAAATTTTTATTTTTATTGTCAGTCAGGCAAAGAAATTCTCAGCACAGATCAAACGCAGACTATTGAAACTGTAAAAAAACCAAGTCACTGAGTTATGATCACACTACTACAATATCCAGGCAAATCTTTCTTCTACCATACTCAGAATTACTATGCAGTTGATAATGTTGGCATGTTCATAGCTACCATCTGACACCACACTTTTTCAAAATCCTCAGACGGTTACTCAATCTCATCACATAGGGACATAAACTACAATGATACTACTGAAATACTATTGCTACATGGCTGAAGATTCTGCAGCACCAGCAAACTTACCTTACCACAAAACCCCACTAACACTTGCTACTAAAATTAATGGACTACTTCACTAAAGACAAATAATGGAGGGATGGGAGGTGTTGTCAGTAAATCCAAAATTCTTATGAGCAAATCCAAAATTCAGGGATAGTTTCATTATGACAATGTATAATTTCAACTCCTAAAACACCTGGAGAAGGTTAGCACTGGAACAGTACCATCATCTGAAGAAGATGCAGCACATTCCATTCACCCTCTTAAACTTTCAGCCGGGAGGGCTGGGTGTTGGAAAGGAAGGATAACATCATACTTCCTTTTCTAAGTTCAGGTCTAGTGGAAGACTTTTCCTAGCTATACTCAATCAAAAAGGCACAGCTGTGGAATCAGAGCTTTTCCCAGTAACCTAAATGCATGCAAGATATGTGAGAAAATTTTTGAAATATGCTACATGAAAATCAGTCAGTTGTGATAGCCAATATATTGTATTGATTATTCATTGAGTTTTTCAGACTTTCTAACATGACCTCTGTATTCTTGATACTAGGTCTGTGATACATCAAGAGTAGTAAAACTAAAATTAATATTTAAAAAAAGAAAAAGGATTAAAAAAAAAAAAGATGCAGTTAAACTCTTCAGCTGATTTGTAACGATTTAGTCCCTCTGTGACCTCTGCAGTTTTCAGTGTTACACAACTAGGGAGACAGAGTGCATGCAGAACTGACCTGAGCCTCAACAACGCTGGGGTTCAGGGACCCAGTGTCTGTTAGGTGAGACATAAGGCACGTCTGCTGTCACCTCTGCAGCATCCCAAGGACAGCACATTTCATGCAGGGAGAGAGATTTGCTATGAGTGCGGTAGCCTAGGGAGATCTGAGAAATGTGCATTGCAAAAAATCAAGAGAAGAGAGTGAAAGCACATCATTTATAAAACAGCTTGACTGAGCAAGTAAGTCTGATTACCTGCACCGTGCCACTATTGTCACGACGGCTCCACAGGGAGCACATTCATTTGTCATTTCCACCGTACCGTATCTCAAGACACAAGTATTACATCGAATGCATCCCTCAGCAGTTGGCTCGCAGCCTGCTTTCTGGCACATCTCAAATCCATAGATAAATGCTCAGGAGCAGCATGCTGCTCTTCATCACCCTATTTCTAACCTCTTGTAAAGCATCTGCACACAGGCTTTATTTCACTGGCTTCAGGTTTTCCCAGGTTACTCTCCGTTACAGATATTTGCGTTTGAAATAGGTGAGAGTGCTCCTTGTGGGACTCCAGGGCCTGCGGGACCCTGCCAGAGCCAGGGTACTGCCAGAGGGGCAGGACCCGGAGCGAGTCAGGGTGGCATAGGGAGAGGGAGAGGGGGAGGTGGAGCGGGGTAGGGTAGCGTAGCCAGAGCGGGACAAGGTGTAGGAGGAGCGGTTCAAGGAACTGTAGGGAGGGCGTGAAAGTGTGCCGTAGGTGGCACGGGTGGAGGAGTAGCCCAAGCGCCCCTCGGGGCTCCACAGTGATCGGGAGGTGGGAGCCCACGTGGAGCCAAAGCGAGTGGTAGTCTCATAGGAAGGGCCCCACTGAGAACCACACAATGAGCGAGAGCCAGAGGTGCCCACAAGCTGGGAGATGGAGCGAGAGGTGGGGGCACAGAGGGAGCGGGCTGTGGGACCTGCCAGGGGGCGCGGGGATGGGGAGCACGGCAGGCAGGCAGCAGCCGAGGTGTCCAAGGGCTGAGCGGCAGGCGAGCTGGCAGGGCGGGACCCCACGGCCACCAGCGAGGCGGAGGTGGGCGAGCACAGGGAGTGGGCTGCGGGGGGCCCTACGGGGCGGGGGGCTGGGGAGCACAGCGAGTGGGATGCCGGGGGGCCCACGGGACGGGGCGCTGGGGAGCACAGCGAGTGGGATGTAGAGGCACTGCCCACCTGCAGCACTGTTGGGGTGCTGCTGCGGTCAGCAGCACGGGGCGCTGGGGAGGCCACTGGGGAGCACATGCCGTGGGCTACGGCGGCATTCAGGGGCTGGGAGGACAGGGTGGCCGCTGGGCCGCACGCAGGCTGGGTGGTGGGAGAGGGTGTGGAGCTGCAAACGACATGTGAGATGGAGGCACCAGGCACTGAAAGGGGAGTTGCAGGTTGCATGGGATTACCAATGGTGTGGATTACTGGAGAGCACATGGAGTAGGATGGCGGAGCAGACATAGGGACCGCCTGGGTTGCCCCACTGGGACTGGGGCCACCCATGAAGTGGGTCAGCAGCGCACTCACCGCATTATTCGCGGGGACAGAGACAGAATAGGACATTGGCCCGCCTCCACCGCCAGAGGGGTGTGAGGGAGCGGGACCTGTCTCAAAGACCACATGAGGCATAGGGGTGCAAACAGGGTTGGATGCTGGGGCTGGCATGGAGCCGTACATGGATGGAGCCATTGGAGCACACGTAGCAGGAGGTACAGTCTCGCATATGACACGGAAGCCAGGATCGCATCCCATCTCAAAACCAGGATTGATGCTTGGATTGAAACCTTGGTTGCAGATGGAGTTGCACAAGGGATGGCCTGCAGGGAGGTACACAAAATCGTACACAGGCTGTCCCCCTGCACTGCAGTTTGGGTTGCACACTGGGATACATATATATTCACACATGGAGCTGAACGCAGGGTCTGCCACAGGAACAGCCGTTCCGGCTCCCCCAGAGCCGTTCATGGGGACGGAACCATTCTCACACACTGGGAGTGACCCGTTCTGGCTGATGGGCAGGACACCATTCTGGCCTGCGGAGCAACACACTTCAGCTTTGGCACATCCCTTGCAGTAGGCAAACTTGTGGCACCCAAGGTTGGCCAGGAGCCGGTGGCAGCCAAGCCTGTAAGGTGTAAATTCCACGATGGTCCGTGCCTGTTGGTTGGATGCCAGCGTTCCCAAACTGGAGCAAGACAAAGAAAAGAATTAGGACCCTAATCCTTAGCACTCAAGAGACCTAAGCGCTAAAATATGAGCACAAATTAAGTTTGATTTGTTATGACATATTTTAGAAACAAACTGTTATGACAACTTTGTTATTCTTGTCTTTTTCAAAAAAAAAAACATATACACTGTTGTGAAAAGCATGGTAAAAACTTTTGTCCCAAGAGAAGATTTGGAAGACTCCCACTGTCACTTTTATAATTGGAATTGGAAAATCATTTGTGGTACTGACTTGAATTCTTAAAAAGTGTAGCACCCTTCTGCCTCAAAGGTGTATTTATTGCTTACCATTTCCAGCAGTTCAACAGGGCAGCTTTGTGGAATCCAGTTCATTACTATTCAGTGAGAACAATTCTTAACTTCTTGCCCTCAAAACTAGTCATACTTTTGTCAGTTCTCCTTGTCATGAAGAGAAGCAATGCATATTAATGAACAGCTACTTTTCCTAGAATGTTACAGCATCTTGGAAGCTTCCAATTTCCTGTGATTAACGTGTTATGAGCTTAGAATGCATATTGCTATTTCTCACTGTCATTCTCTAATTGTTCCTATATGTGGTTAGTGCCAGTTCATGAATATTTAGAGGAATTTTATTATAAACTCAATAGGATTTTAAGGGACAGGGGATCCAGCTAGTACTTCTTCTAAAGAGAAGTGGGCAGGCAGATATCTGATGCACCCACTTAAATTAAATCTTGAGAAAAATGAAGCAGCAGCATTCCTTGCCAGCTTTAAATGATCAGTTTCAAGAGGAGTGAGGCTTTTAATGGAGTCTCAGGCTAATAGGAGGCAACATGTCCTGTTCACGTGCTAAATGCCAAAAATATCAGAACTATTTTCTCTCTCAAAACCTGTTCTGAACTTGCACACCTTAGTCAACCCCCAATATTATCCCCATTTCAAGAACTGATGAACTTACTCAATGGTCATCAGCTCTTTGAATAAACCACAGCCTTCTAATGTCATTACACAATTCTTCATATCCTCCTGGAGAGGATTACAGAAGGAGATCTCTGCAGTACATGGTACTTTCAGTCTGGGTTGGCTCAGTAGCTAGTTAAAAAAGAAACCAACATATTTTATGGTTTTTAATCCTTACAAAATTGACAATGAGGCAAATAAATGGAAAGGAAAAAAAATTAAAAGGATTATTAATACGCATTTCTTTCTGACTTGCTTCTGTGATCTGTATATATTACTAAGTCAACTGTTTTGCTTTGAAAATCACACCAATCTCACTAAATTAAAAAAAAACAAACAAAAAAAAACCCCAATAAGATAAAAGCAAAATCTAAAATATTTCAGGTTTATTGGCATTGTACTTAGGAAGTGGCCAATAAGACCCCAGGTCTGTTTCTTAGATCCCAAATTCCATAATTAAAACTACTTACCTTTACAATAACAGGTGGTCTGTTGACCACAATATCCCTGCTCACCATCAGAATTTCTCCACACTCTGGGTCTGAGACAGCAACTACTTTCATAATGTTGTGATCACATAGATAAGGTCCATATTGATTATATGATATACACAGCGGAATTTTTTTCACTGTAAAACAAATTTATTTTGTTTGTTTTTCTGATTTTTTTATATTTCCACTTTCCTACCTCCTAAAGTTTAACTCACACTTACAATGGCTTAATTAAATATTAAGTTATCATGACATCTTTGAAAATAGACAGAATTTTTCCTGACTTAGTGTGATACATTGCTATTTTAAGCAATCAGTTTCACAGTTTTCAATTCATCTATCAGTGAATTTGCAAGAGTAGTTGATGATGATGATAATGATAATTACTAAGAAAAATTTGGAATCTTTCCTCCCAGTGTAATTCCTAAAACAGTAATTCAAACATAGGCAAATTAAAGCTTCATAAAACAGAATTTTAATATCAGCCTGAAATTTTGACTTATAATGATCTGTTATAATGTAAGAGATCTTGTTTCTTCCAGAAAAAGACATTAACTATGGAAACAGGTGTTTATGTTCTGCTACACAATTGCACTTCCTAGCATATGGTATGCCTAGGTACTCTAAGCAAGTGTTTTACACTGGCTGATATCTTCTGGCCGAAGGAAACATTGCTTTTCTATTAGGCAGCTGAAGCTTAATCTTTGAATTGTGTATAGAGTCCAGAATTAAAATTTCAATGAAACAATTTTTTAAACTATCATAAGAATCTCTAAACCTTGAGAAATAAAGGAAAGACTACAATTTGCCTGTCACCATACATGTAGTATTGACATGGTGTTTATTTTTGAGTGATCACCCTAAAGGGAATTCAGCTGTTGATATTTAACGCTGTACACATCTCACTTCCCACCACTATTAGGAAGTCTCCACAAATCCTAAAAACCAACTAGCTCCTAAAAAGACCAGAGTATTAGACAATTTCACCCTCTTACCTTCCCTTGGACCCAATGTGACATTCACACTGTCTTTCCAAAACTGATCCATTGGGAAACCACTGTAGGTTATAATTTGTGCGCACAAATTAAACTTCAGGGTTTTATTCTCATTACGCAAATTTTCAAGCAGCCAGTTCAGTTGGACATCTTCACCATACATTGGGCAGTTGGCCATCTTTAACCTCATGTTAATTCCAGAGTCACTCAGAAATGGGTTTTTCAGAGATGATAACTCTCTATCGATGTGACAGTTGGAAGCATTGCAATACCCTGGGTGAATCCTTCTGTAAGCCCGGTAATAGGCTTCTTTGTTTTTCACAGAACCTGTTGAAGAAGATATATGATAATGAATCTGCTGGAGGCGCAAGAACCCTATTATTATTCTACCCAAATAATAAAGATAATTAAATTTATTGCTTCTTCTTCCTGAAACCCAAGGTAGCAGGCTGTTGTAGAACAAATGCACCAGATAATGAAATACGAGATACAGCAGACTGAATGCACATAAGAAAATGAACACCTCAGGGAAAAAAAAATTATAAACCTTATTTTACTTTTAAGTAGTTAAATATAAAATGTTCATGTAAATCTCGAAATGTATAGTTAGTATAAAACTCAAAATATAACTCTTTAAAAGGCTGAGTGAATATGAGATGCTACCATTCTCTCAAAAGACAACATATGCCATTAAAACAAAGAAACTATCAATTGTTTTCTAACTAACCAAAAATAAACCAGAAAACAGAGCTTGCAAATGTACAATCAGCTGTGATCTACTGCTCATTCCTTTCTGCAGTCTTGCTGGTTAACTCCTCCCGTCTACTGGAATATGAGAATCAGTAATCCATGGCCCAAAGTAAGAACAGCAGAATATGCTAATAATACATGAATTTAGTAAGTAGGCATATTTTCTGACAGACGTAGTACAAGAAGCAACAAGTAAGGTGTTAATCCTAGGTTTAGAAGAATAAGTGGTTTTTTTTAGATTATCTCGAGTCTGCTAATATTTTAAACTACTTTAAAGGTGAGACCAAGGAATGCATGTCCTGTGAGGAGCATCTAAGAACTTTGGCTTTGTCTTCTTTGGAGAAAAGGAGGCTGAGCAGTGACCTCATTTTTCTTCCTAGCTTCCTGAGAAGAGGACATGGAAGGGGAGGTGCTGAGCTCTTTTTCCTGGTGTCCAGTGACAGGAAGCATGGGAATGGTTCAAAGCTGTGCCATGGAAGGTTTAGTCTAGACATTAGGAACAATTTCTTTATCGTGAGGCTGGTGAAATAGTAGAACAGGCTTCCTAGAGAGGTTGTTGATGGGCCATGGTTGTCAATGCCTTAAAAAGAGGTATTTAATAGTATGTTCCAACCTTCACTGAGTCCTGACATGTGAGGCAGTTGGACAAGATGGTCATTGCAGGTCCTTCCAGCTGAAATTTGCTATCCTATCCTATCCTAATTAGTATGTGCTTTGTTTGAATCATCTAAATATATTTAGAAGTTTTAAAATCAAGATCTTTGAAGAGAAAAGCATCTGCCTCTTTCTCAAAAATTAAAAGACAATTTCTGATTGTTTTGCACATTTAAACACAGGAGAGATTACTTTGATACTTTTATATGATTAGCCTGTAAAATTTCCTCCAACCCATTCAATATGTTTTCGTCTTACCTAGTTCATACTTGTAAGCTCCAGTGATATCTTCAAATTGCTCACTGCCAACACTCTTGGTGATTAGACGTTGTCCACATGGCCATGTGTCACAGAAAAATTTTGTTCTTTTGGCATTGTTTTGGGAAAGCCAGCCAACATAGTTTGAATTTACTCGAGAAAACATATGATGACCATCATAATCCAAGTCCAGTTCCCCTTCCCTGATGCTTCGAACCCATGTAGGACCACTGCAAGCTGAACCTAAACCAGAGAACAAAAATGTCGTAACGCATCGTAACCTGAATAGTAGGGAAACTCAGCAATGTAATCTGAACAAAATTATTCCAACTATAGTAAAATTACCTCTGCCTGTTTCCAGAGGTGTTGGATCCAGACACTGCCAGTCACCACAGCACTGATTTATATCTCTGCGAGCCATCCAAGATTCATTCCAGCAGTGATATCGCCTGTAGAATGAAGGAATATTCAATTAAAGATATCTCTTGGATTACCAAGTTTAACACCTATGACAGAGGAAAACCATGTCAGCAATAATTTTTTGATCAACCGAAGATTTTGTATGTCTAAACACCGTTAATGACGTTTATGACAGAAGTGGTTTTGTTTGCTTTATATCACTCAGGCTGGAAATTTGTTCCAGAACCCCACAGACCTGATTGCAAAACATGTTTCTTTTAGTAGATAACATGACAACACAGTTCTCTTCTTTAAGTTTAACAGGAATTGAAAGTTTTATAAGAGTGAAGCAATCCATTACAAGGAATATCAGGAGGACAACATAGGTGTCAACCAAGTGATTATGACTGAAGATAAAAGTCCATATTAGTGATAAACTTTCCCTAGCATTTCATGATCTACTTTACACTTTTACAGCTACTAAGTTTGATGGCCTTATTTTTTTCACTTGAGAAGGATAAGCAGGCAGCATGGATTCTCACAAGAGGTTTTGCTTTTTTCTTTTTTGAAAATCTACATTGAGTAGACTGCCTCTTTAGTAATGTCATGGTTTTGAAATGCATTAGCAAACTGAAGAGCATTACGCAGATAAAGAAAGAGATACACCAAAGAGTGACACCGATCTGCTAAATTTATACCAGTTTTCCTATCATGTAATTTTTAAAAGGGCAAAACTATTTACCATAGTTTGTCTTTGCCACACAGGTTTTTACCAGTAGAGTCAAAAATCTCATTGATACCAAGGGGATTCTCAATTGAGCAAGGAAAACAGAAGCTTGTGACAACACGGCTTGGAATTCCCAAACACCTCATCACTGTAAGAAAAAAATATGAATGAATCATTACAAATCACAATTAGTCAGGCAAATCCTTCGCTTATTTTATAAATAATTATCTTATATTCTAATTTGCAGTTATAGAAATACAATGGCTAGGAAGCAATATTTGGGATGCAGTATCTTCAAAATTCTTTTTAGTTCTTGAAAAGCAGTTTGAAAAAGAGCCTAACAGAAAGGAATGGTTTTTTTCTCTTCTATCTTAAAATAAAAACCAAAAACATCCACAAAACCAGATGGTTTAAGTTCAGAAATCATTAACCTGATTCTGCACTAATAAAACAATTTTTTTTTAATAAATAGTGTGGTACATATAGATTCACCTACAGGACTTCAAATTAACTTTTTTCATTCAATGTAGAAATAGGTTCAGTAGATAAATGGTATTAAGCTTGAACTCAGATCTTCTGTCTGTAGAGTTTAGTGCATTATCTAATCTTTTGCATTAAAAGGAAAATATAGCGTAATGCTCTTGTGTTTTGGGGGAGACTTTACTATAGATCTTTCTATTCATAACTTAATGCTTTTTCTTTTCCTTCAAACATCACCCAAAGCATAAATTTTAGCTCCACAATGGGGTTGTGGAGGTTGTGTTGGTTCCTTCCAACCCTAACTACTCTATGGTTCAATGATGCTGCACTTGCTCTGAGTTTTAATAAAAGTTTCAGTATTGAGAATTGCATAATATAAAGGTCACAGAGAAGATGGAACTACTTTTCTTGTTCTTCAACCTGTATAGGAAAGCAAAAGGTTGAGAATATACACTATATCAGGAGCATGAGAAAAATGCTTAATTTCTCTTCTAGTAAAATGCTTATGAGTGAAATTATTCAAGTAGTTTTAAGGGTCAGAGGTTTTTGATCTTTGTTTTCTCTCTTCTTTTCTCTATAAACTAGGTAAAGGCAAACTGAAATATCATACCTGTGCACATTACTGAAGCAAGAGATCCACAGTACCCATATCTGACCGGCCTGCATCTGCCACTGTACCACTGCTGTAGAATAGGGACACTTCCATTCCAGGAAAATGGCTTTGTTCCTTTCAGGTAATCATTGTTTTCTGGAATCTTCATGATACTGTTAGTGGTATGGCTGCTTATCTAGAAAGAGAAAAGAAAAACAACCTTTTCAAATAGCCAACCATGCCTTCACATTCTAAGCATGTCTCAAAATCATCAGAGATTATCATTAAAAGTTTAATTTTCCTGTGAATCTGAGCACAGGAAGGATTTTCCCTGCTTGCCTGCTGTTAGATTACCGTGCAGTTTGTCCTTCTACAATACAATGCAGTGTGACCTGATCTATTCAGAGGTCTCACACCCCCACAGATCTTACCATGTGATTCACCACCATGCTGACATGCACAGGGTCATTGCGCCAACAGTGGTCACGATCAGAGCCGTGATGGTAACTTGCACCCATATCTAAGATCTTCAAGCAGATATCCAGAATCCCATCTTCAAACTGAGGAAAAAGACAATAATATAGGCATCATGCTATGCTGATGTTGCTGAAGTAGCTTTCTTATCAATAATCCAGTCTTTTTTCAATTATATGAGTTGCCTTTCACCTTTCCTGCCCTTTTTTTTTCCTTTTTTATTTTCTTTTGTTAAATTAAGCACAGCTCCTAGTGGTATCGTCTGCATGGTATTGCCTATCTGCCTGAAGGAAAATCAAAGGCAGAAACATGTCATTTTTACTTATGTTTGACCAATGGAATAATTTTCCTTCTGAAGCACATTGTTTGTTTCACCTGTTCCCAGAACATTGTGCAATTTCCCTCATTTTACTAGGTAAAACTTTGTTCCAATTATTTGGGCTACAGTGAAATTCTCAGATATTTTGGTTTGTGTATACATAGTCTGAACTGATCCTAAAAACCTTTGCACTACAAATAGAGCATACATTTCCGAAAAATACAAACAACACTTCATTTATCAGTATATGGATGTCATCTATTTCTGAACAAGTGTTAGAAAAATACCTGTCCAAAGTGCCATGGTCGAGAGGTTATGTGCTTGTGGACTCCTTCATACAGTATTCCATGTTCATTCAGAACATATTCTTCTCTATGGGCCTGATTGTCCAAATACACAGGGTCATCTGGAAAAGATGAAGAGCTTTCATTCAGACAAAATGTACCTTTCTAGTACTTCTGAGTTTCTGCATCACTGGATCTCTCTCTCCTTTCCTACCAGTTTTTGATGTATACTTTTGTCTTGAAGGTTGTGGGCTCTGTAAGCACTTACAGACAATTAATTCCTACTTACAGCTAGATAATATCTTTATTAAGTCTCTCCCTGCTGTAGAACACATTAATGGAAGAGCTTGCAATTTATCTTCACACTAAGCTATTCTACAAGTCAAACACTCAGCAACATAGAGTTGTGTATCTGATTTAGATCAATTCAGCACAGACAATGTGAATATTTGTCATGTAATGATTTTGGCAAGGTCCTACAGACTCCAAAAGTGCTTGCTACCTGAGCCAGATCTACAGAATTTAATTTGTATTTGTACTGTATTATTTTATGATGACAACACAATATTCACAGAATTACAAAATTGTTGAAGTTGGAAGCGGCCTCTGGAGGTCCAGCCAGTTTCCCAGGCCACATCCAGGTGGCTTTTGGATATCTCCAAGGATGCAGACACCACAACCTCTCTGGGCAATCTGTGCTAGTGCTCAGTCACTCTCATAGCAAAAATGTGTTTCCTGATGAACAGAGGAAACTTCCCAATGCTTTCTATTCTGTCAAGACACTGTGATAGTTGTGGGGAAAAAATTACACCTCGCCCCTACTACCACTAAGAAAAAAAATTGAAACAATGGCTTGAGATAGTCTTGAACTTGGAGGGAAAAGATTAAAAAGAACAGAATTAAATCTCTCCTTGATTCTCATTGTTTCTGTTACTACATCCTTTACGCACCAGCTAAGTAATAAATGTCTTCAACAGTTTTACTCATCACTAGCTATTTTTCTTAAAACAATCTGATTGTCATTAGAGTTCTTACCTGCACACCAAGGGTTAAAAAGGACATAAAAATCTCCAAGACACCGCTGATATGTGTGACCACAAGATGTGATTTGCATATTGAGAATATAACGGCCAATGCAGACATTGGAAGGAGGAAACACGCTG
>VYZP01073636.1:5020-15518 GCA_013400635.1 Hypocryptadius cinnamomeus | reverse complement strand
GTCCTGTCACTGGTCACCACAGAGAAGAGATCAGTGCCTGCCCCTCCTCTTCCTCTCATGAGGAAGTTGCTGACTGCAATGAGGTCTTCCCTCAATCTCCTCTTGTCCAGGCTGAATGAGCCAAGTGTCCTCAGCTGCCCCTCTTATGAAATTAAATTGTTGAAATCAAGTTTTTAAATAATTCAGAATATCTTTCCTACCTGTTTGTTCCCATTGAAATGAATGGAAGTAATATATTTGAAGCACTGCCTTGTCTGAGTAAGGCTGGCAGATATCAGAAAAGAAATTATTTGTGGACTGCGAGCATAAATGTTCAGATTTAGTTCAAAAAGGCCTTTCTGCCAAGTTATAAATTCTCAGACATTGTTGTTTATGTTTGAAAAGATGACATACTCTTCAGACCTATGTCTCAAATGCAATGCTATAATTTCTATAGGTTTAAAGAATAAACTCTATTTATCAAACATAGTAATTAATCATGCCTCTTTTCTGGATATAAATGTAGATGTCACTCATGTCAATGAGCAAGGGGACATTCATGGATTTAGCTGCAGAACAATAGAAACCTGAAAATGACTGTGCTTATTGTCTGTGAAACAATGAAAAACTGTGGTAGGTACATTTTACAGTCATGTCATAAAACATATCTGAGTAAGAACACATGCTTTTTTGATCATTAGGGTTTTTCCAACTGGATGAGCCAAACTGCACAATACTGTAGAATTTACTTTGATTTCTATAATGAATCACTAAAACAATACCACAAGGCTATCCAATGTAATAAAAGATTAACTATTTCCTAGTACAGAGTCATGTTTATGGAGATGTGCCAGTAAATTCTCTAATTCAGTCTAGCAGAAATGTACGTCAGGCTTTAGAGCAGATATTTACTCTAATTCCAACTCTTCCCTTCGTGACATGAAGTTTTGTGTGGTTGCAACTTCTATTAGATTTCCATGCATGACTGTGTCTCATGAGACACAGCAAAAATTTTATTGAGACACCAAAAACTAAACTGAAACCTGATGGTCCCATTTAGAAATATTGCCACAGATGTAAAAGTAGTACTTTTTGAAGCAATATACGAAATCTTGTTTATTGCAAGCAAAACTAAAAATATCCTTTCTCACATATGTATTCACTGCGTCTTTACAAATAAAATTCTTTCTCATGAGAGCAAAGAATCCTACAGAACCACTTACAAAATACTTTTTGCTTACAATTTGGGAGGAAGAATTTCTCTACAAGAAGAGTGAATTTTACTACTTCATGGATTTGTTCCTTCTAGAGAGAGGAAGCTAAGCTTCCCAAATAACTGAGTGGTTCCTTGACTATTCTGAGCTCATTATTTTGAGTTTTCAATCTTAAAAGTGATTTGTCTGATGAGAACAATGTTTCCTCTAAGGAGGAGATAACATGCTACCTGTGGCTTTGCAAATCAAGAGAGGAAAATGAAGACAGAGATGTATGGCAGTTCTCAGGACAGGAGTGTTGTTTCTTGGTTTTTTGCTTGCTGTGTTTAAGTTGTATCTTACATTTAATGAATTACCACAGAGGGGAAAGAATTTGTGTTAAGGATACAAATGAATACAGTTTTCTTGATAGAACTAGAAGATAAGACATGTTAGCTTAAAATTCACTGACAAAGGTTTAACATATTTTACTCTCTGTTTGTCAGGAATTCTGTGCACCAGCTACAGCACAGCAGTCTAAATGCACACAGCAGCTTCCATATATGTTTGTTCCCAACAGACTCCTGAATCAGCTTAAGCAATCATGCATATTTAATTAACTAAGACGTGCTACTGCTAAAATGCATTAAGAAAATATCTTTGCGACATAGCCCAGCAAAACCTGATGGTGTTAGATGTGAGCTCCATTCCCATCAGTGACATTATTTTTCAAGATGGTCTTTGGAGATCCCTTCCAGCCCAAACTATTCTATGATTCTGTTATAGATTCTTTTTTCATTTGAAGTATTAATATTGACTTAGTAATGTGTTTAAGGAGAGTAGCTGATTTATCATTCAGTCCAGTTTCTCTATTTATATATAACTCCAGGTTCTATTTTGGGATGGTCCTTTCAACCTCTGTGAAAACTTACATTGTTCTAAAATTTGAGAACCAGATGTGGAAAATCGGCCTTAGTTTGTGTTTGGTTTGCATATTTCTAAAATTTCTGTGAAGTAAATATGTTAGTTTCAATTGAGAGTTAGCTGGATGTTTTCTTAAATTCCAGAATCTGAATGAATGGGAAACTGATTAGTTTAAATTCACCAAACAGCTGTTAGCCTGACTGATACAATTATTCTGTGGAAGCTGGGGTTGATGCTGGAAATTTTTTCTGTCCTGCTTAATATAAATTGAAAGGAGGTGAACATCTTTGTAAACCAAAAGAAATATGACTTCTCAGAAAACCAGAACTGAAAATGAGAAAATCATTCTGCTCTAAAAATGGCAGGGTAATCAAGACCTCATATTGATCTTCTGTTTCCTGATGTTAAAAGATAAATTCTCAAGCATCAAGTGATGTCAAAAGCCCAAATGAACAAGTAATTATTTTGCCATTTTGCCCGCAGGGTCATAGTTAAAAAATACATATTTGGAAAGAATAGTTGAAGCCTCAGTGTTTATTAGATCATTTTGCATGCTTTTGATTTAATTTTTTGAGAGCAAAATTGGCTAAGATTAAATAGATTTAGGGTCAGCCTTTTATTTTGTGTCAGTATTCCTTGGAGAAATAGAAATTCAGTTGCTGACTATTAGCGCTGCTCTACCTCTGCCTGTTCATACTCACCCCGTGAGACCACACCAAAACCAGAGACATCTACTTCCTGTGGCACAGCAAACAGCTTTGGGCAGGACGTGGAGTTAGGGCAGGAGGGTTTTTTTCCCTCAGATTTCCAGGGAAGTATCCACGAGTGCTGCATGCAAATCTTAGGGAAGAAAGACCTGCCTCAGGGAAATATTGCCCCAGGCAGCTCTTTGTGCCGAAGCTGTGCGTGGAGGATAGCCTGCCTCCTTCAAATAAGACAGTTTTAGAAAAATCTTGAAAAGGTACTGTCATAATTTGGGCCAAAATTCAGATACAAGAAGAAAATAATCTTGAGGCAACCCTACTCATTGCAAATAGAACTGATATAAAGTGTGGGCCTTCATCAAGTAAAAGCAACCAAATATGCCTGGAAATTATTTAACATTCTTCTTCATGGGCTCCGTTTTAATGAAATGTGATCTGACAGTAGTATCTAAGTAGAGCCAGAGCTGAGGTGTGCTGAGGAATGTCTTCGTACAGTCTTTTATACTGAAGACAATGCTCAAAAAAAAAAAAAAAAAAAAAGANAAAAAAAAAAAAAAAAAAAAAAGTGCATAACAAAAGAGATTCTGTTGTGCTGACTTTACTGGGAAAGCAATTAGATTGACTGAATGTTTTTAGAAACATAACCCTGATTGCTACTGTATGTGTTGTTGCAGAATTATTTTCACATGTTAATAATTCATTTTTTCCACAATGGTATTACTGATTGTCTGAAAGCATATAATTGATTCATTAAATTGTGTAGTTCCCTACAGTTTGACCTCTATTGACGTCTCTGAATTTGTGGCAAACTATTTTAAAAGAGCAGAAGCATATCACAGCCAGCAGCCTTACACCAATATAAATATTTTCTACTGTGCTAATGCTCAGAATTCACTTTCTGGCAGCTGACCAAGAATTTTGCATAGGAATGCACTGAGCTGGAGACCCCTATCTAATAAATTTTATCTGACACACTCAAACATCCACTTTTATTACCATGTCTGATTTTCCCATGCTCATACAATTTAAAGCTACAGCTTCTCCCTTTCTCTTCTTTGAAGAAAGAGTAATATTTTCAAACAGAATGTCACAGGGGTACATTACCATGAGCACTTTCATCTGTGGAAGCCTTAAACAAAGGAATGTATACTATATATTCAAAAAAGCACATTCTCTCACCAATCCCACCATCTTTCCACAAAAGCTCCCCAAACAACACAGCAAGGGAAAGTGTATTTCTGTGACATTTTTACCATTTTAGTTTATGGGCTGCAATTTTTTTTTTTTTTCCCAGTGGAGAATATTTGAGTGCTAGTCCTGATGTTCTCTAATCTATACATGAACTGCAATGAATTCTGCAATATTTCAGAGGACTTTGCCACTTCAGAATGCATTGCCCAGGGTCTAATGGCTGAGGATATGTATCTAAAGTAAAAACACTCTGGAAGATTGCCATAGCAGTGCTATCATGCATTAGCACTGCCTCTCAGCTGATGCAGGGGGTCGCAATTTTTGGAAACTGGATCGATATGAATCTTTTGCTGGAGTCTTCTGTGGAAATCAAGAAATGTCCCAGACAAAACTTTTAATGCAGTGATTAAATTGTTCCCTTTTCCTGTGCTTATCAGTAATTTTCAGCCCTGCCTAATGTTCAAAAAGCTGGTATAATTATATATATTACAAAAAAAAAAAAAGAAAAGCACACAGAAAAGATGTACCTCAGTAAAAAGACTTCCCCAGTCAATAGCTATTTTCCTCCTGAGACAAATGGAAAACCTTCTGAAGTCAAGGGCACCCTGTACCAACTCCAGTGAATCATGCATTATTATCTCTCCATGATACAAACTCACAGCAAAGCCAAAAATTCTGCCCTGAGCTTTTGAAAATGAAATTAAATCTAATAAGTTACTTTAACTTTGGGATTTTTTCCCCTCACCAAGAAAATGGGTACTGCTCTTTTTAGATTGTCCATCATGACAAGTGTAGAAAAAATAAAATAAAAAGAAATAAGAGTTTTATTTTCTTAAGTATTTCACCCAACGATTTTTCCCCAAAATACAATTTTAAATTGAAATTCAATGACAATATAAAATCCTGAAAGTCACCTATATTATGCCATTAAAAATATGCCTAAAATAGCTTTTTTTTTTTTTTAACAAGAACAAAGGAGGACTTTAGCTATGTCCATGTACCATCATTCAAATGCAACATTCAGATGCTCACAGTTTTAGTGAAAAACAGATGTAAGTGGGTATTTCTTGAAAATCAGTGTATTTGTCACTGGCTCAAAGTATCAGCACAGTAGAATACCTGGAAATAATTTCTACAGTATACTTGCAAATGAAGCCTGAAACACAATGTGAACAAACCCACACAGGTGTACCCAAAAAGCCCTTTATTATTTTCGTTTGCTAAATTTCACTATGGTGTGAGACTGGTAGGTTCTCTATAAAGCAGCTAATCTGAATTTACTTCAGTCAGCTAAACTACCCGGTAACACAGAGAAAAACCTCCTGAAAGCCCTAACAGAGGGAATTATGTGCTGTCTAAACTATGGTCCTGAAAGGACACACAGAGGTGTTTGGCTCTAAGCTGTGACTATTCCCACCGAAGTCAGCAGGACTGCTGAAGTGAGGCACAGGCACGGCAGGATTGTCCTCCAGCACCAATCTGCAGGATCACCTACAGCTTTGGAGCAGCCTGTGCAGGAGCTGAAGGTTTGCAGCAGGACAGGAGGGTGGCTGTGGGGCAATGTCCTGCCCCACGCAGCAGCCTGGGAAAGGTGCTGTCTCTAATGCTGGCCCGCGCTCTACCTACACTCCCTCCCCTGAGCAGCTGGCTGCCATCTTGGGTAGTCTTATCTGCTGCGACTTGTCAAGCCAAAATATTTGTTTAAAAAAGGATCAAATATTCATAGCTCATTTATGCATTCTTTTAAAAGGAGAAATGAGGCTTGTCATGGTAGATAAATGCCAAAGTATGTGTAGAGGAAAGTACATGCGAGGAAAAGAAAAGGAAAAGAAGGGGGAGAAAGCATTTTTTTAACCTGTAGTATTTATAGTTTTCTGCTCTGTCTTCTTTCCTTTGCTCTGCAGTCTGGTGCTGGGAGTTTGATGGCTATAACCATGCAATCCAGAGCAGCCCTGCTAACCCAGTGTTGCCACTGAAGGTTGTTGGTTTGTATTTTGTTAATTTTGTTGATTTTTAGAAGTGACTCAGGCAAGTTATTTCCTTCCAAGAAACCCCTAAACTAACACCAAATAAGCCTGTCAGTCAACACTTTTATATAAAAACCAATGTGGAGCACAAAATGAGGATTTCATTAAGTAGGGCTTTGTTGACAGATTGGTTATTTTCTATATGAGAAGAGTCACAAGTCAGATTTCCATTGGTTCTGGGTGAACAGAGAGACATTATAATTTTCCTCCCCAATTTCTGCAACAGCAGTCCAAATATCTGACTTTTCTGAATGCAAAAAGGAAACATTACAGTTGCTTTCTGCTCACCCCAACATCTCCATTCATCTTTGATCTCCACAGTCTGGAGGGGAAAAAAAAAAAATCAGTTCAGGATCATTAAGAAACTTTTCAAGGCTCTTATTCCAAATCTCTTCCTGAGAGCAATTAAGCCAGAGTCCCTTTGCTCTGCTACTGCAACGAGCACAAAAATAAGATTCTTAGAAATATGTAATAAACTGAGCATGCAAAAATCAATTTTGACCTAGCTGTAACCACATGTTAATTTTAAAAAGAAAAAATACTGTATTTTCTCCCTAGCAGGCCCTTTTAATCATATTTTAGACAAATATATTCATGGGAAAAATGTTCCTGAACCTCTCTTATATGTCTCTCTTTTCTTTTCAGAAGAGATGAAATCCAGTATGAAATCACAAAGGCCTGAGACAATGCATCTGGTGAAACAGGAATCCACAGCATGATCAATGTACATTTTGTCTCTCAAAATATGGGCATTATTAGAGCTGAGATAGCACAAGCTGCCAAGACTGTGAATGTTCCCTCAGAGATCTTAAACAAAAAACACACAAGAAATCTAATTTTACAAAAATTTAACAAAAAATCAGAATGGCAGTTTAATGTTCCAGATGTCAGACACATTGAACAAAATAACAGATGCAACACAACAGGCTTTTCTGACTCTACTATGCCATTGTGCAATACAAGCTTAATTTACTTAAAACTTTGCCATTGATATCTGTTTGTGCTGGGTATCTGCATCAAGCTGAAAATTAGGACAGGGTTTGAATTCTACCAAGCCTTTTCCGAGAATGAGGCTGAAGAAAGACATACATTTTAAGCAGAAAGTGATCCTGGGATATTTTCTTCTTGTTTTTTCATTTGGTTATTTGGGATTTTCTTCCAAGCCTGTGCTTAGAAGAAAATACTTAACTTTTGGCAAGGTGATGTCTGAGCTGTAGGGCTGTAGTGCAACCCACCCTCATTTTCCTGGGCCATAGATCACCTTTCATCTGCCCAGCAGAAACACAGATCTTGGTAATAAGACTCTTTACACAATCTGTAGAGGTCTGGGTGAACTTAAATTTCTTGTGGTTGCTATGAATGCCCAGGAAACATATTCCCAGTTCCCAAGCAGGAAGTCCACAGTCTTCTCTTACAGCCAGGGATACTTGGAGATGGTTTCTTTTCTTGGGACTGCTACATCTGGTTAAACTAGGGAGGTGGAAGCTGGGATGGGGCAATTCTAGGGCATCTTCACCATTTTTTTAGAGGAAAGACTGGGCAAAGTAAGGCGATGTACTAGTTAAAATGAGAGATGTGGCCTTCTAAGGGGCATGGCCAAGGCAAAGGAGCCAAGACATCTGTGATTTCCACCAGATCCATGGGGCAGATGAAAGGTCCAGAGGCAGAAATCAGGATACAAGAAAAATGTTCAAGCAGATGGCATCAGAAAAAAACCCCACAAAATCATGTTGGAAAAAATTTTTGGGAGTTTTGGGAGTTGTTTGGGGAGTTTTCCTCCCCTGTTGAAAAATATGAGAATCAACACAGCCAAGAAGGCAATGAGGCTGATCCCCAACTAAACTGTTCTGTCAGGCTCCTTTTCATTTAGGAAGTGGTCCACTGCTGGCCTTGAAGGACCCTAGAGTGAGGAGCCCCCCCAAATCTCTTCTCACCAAGTTCCCTGACAGCAGCAGAGAAGTTGTGGTCCATGCACTGTACAAACCAGCAGCTCCACAAGGTAACACTGAAATTGATTATTTAATTATAGACTGTGTGAAAATGCATAGACACAAAGAGACCAGTAAGTACAGAACACCACTGTTAGCACTGCCCAGCTCTGAAATATTTGTCTTTAATACTATAAAAACAGCCTTATCAGCTGGATAATTGGTTTTGGTAGTGAAACACTATATGTCACACATATCTGATACAAGAGCTGTGAAGATGGAAGACCCTGGGACTTCTACCCATATCCTAAGCACTCAAACCGACTGCATTTATATCAGACTCTATAGGCTTTTTTGCTTCTTAAGGTTCCATGACATAGCATTGTTTCTTCTCTGCCTGAGAAGGGTGGGCTATGGATGCCAGAAATTCCACTTTCACATTTAGACTTTTCAGTGCCAAATACACAGAATCTTCTTTTCTAGTGGTTATGCTATTGATTTGTGTGGCAAAACAATGAAAACTTTCTATTTCAAATGGCTTTTGCCAACAACTGTTGGTACCTTTACAATTTTGCATGCTTGTAATTTATTTTTGTAATATTTTCAAATTCATCTTAACTTGTGACATGTCAAATTGTTCACCAGATGTGAAGGAACCTTGAGGAATAACATTGTTGTTATTGTTGTTATTATTAATCATGACAATGAGTAAAATGAAGAAAACTAGGCTTCTGTTTTACTTCAGAGGAAAATTTGGAAAGACAGTGTCATAATTCATTCCAGTTACATCAATCACCCCTTTGCTATTCAGCCTATTAGGCAGTGGTTTTGGTTCACATAAAATATTTCAGGGCCAGATTGAATCTTAGCTTCACAGCTGTGTTCCTAAAATGTGCAAATATTTGATGTGTCTCAGGTGCACATTGAGAAACCATAAATTTTTCCATTGCCTGTCTGATTGCTCTGCCTTCTTCTGCAGCCTGCTGAGCCACCTCTGCTCCCCTGTGCGATAGCTTTAGTACATGTAGGTGAAAGTGGGAAGGGACAGTGCAGGGTAAAACTGATGGGACAGGAGCACCTCCTCTCTAGCATCTTTTTTAAATGAGTTGCCAAACAGGACATCTCTGGATACAGAAGTTTTCTCGTGTAATTTATTTAAACTGGACTCAGGGCTACAAACCCTGCTGTTATATAGATCATGCATATTTCTGGATCGCTTCTTGAGTCCCTAAATTAAAAAATTAGATGCCATAAGAAGGGAAGGAAGCAAGTATGAGGAGGAAAAAACAGGTGTAAGTGTAAAGGCAAAAATGTAAAGGCATAAGAGCTTGGTATTGTACATGAGACAGAACAGAAATTTAACCCATGAAAGAACCAGGATTTCAGGTAGCATGAGATTTAACAAGGTTTTCCTCAAATATTTTTTGCCACATACTTACTCTGGCAACTTCAGTGACTCAGTGGTTCCTTTGGCACTCTGCAGTGAGTCGTGTCCTGCTGTGGCACTGTTATCCAGGGTCCACTCTCTGTCAGATACCTTTGACGCTCAGTGAGGTATTTCAGATGTTTTACATCCTGAGAAGCCAGTAAGCAAATTGTCTCTTATCAAACTGAGAAGCTCACTGAATACTCATCTGCTGATGCAGAAGTAACCTCAATACATTCTTTATCCTTGTGGAAAATTCTGGCAGCAATTACCAATGTTCTTGAAAGTTTTTTGATGCTTCATTTTCTTTTAACATGGTAGGAGGTATGAAAAATATGGATTTTCCTATTGTCATTAGACAGTTTTTACATTCAATGTAAAACAACTCCCAGGACCAAGACCACACTGAGGCAAAGAAGTGCTTTATCATACAAGGAGGAATTGCAGATTTGGTCCCATATCTGGCCTATACTCTGGAATCCCTCAAATGAAAAATTGTACTTAAGCAGTATAATGTAAATGGATACCCACCAACACCTTACTGGTTAGATAAGTGACACCAAAGCTAAGTGACACCAAAGCCATGGCAAGCCCTATCAACCAGAGAGGTGGATCAAAAGAAATAACGTTAGCAGTCATAGTTGACACTAGTGATGACATTTCCCTGATTAAGCCACCAACATCAGTTCTGCATGGGTGCAACAGAGGTGCTAGTTCTTTGCATTTGGATGTGTAGTTTTCCCACCACTACCTGGATGGTGCTTAAAACAGTGGCTATTATCTTCAGAAGTGTATTATTAATAAAATTACTTGCATATCCCAATTAGAGCTTCTCAGACAATGAGACAGAAGAACAAGATACTCCTTGGGGTACGCTACAAACCCTGGACTGCTGATTAGGTTGACTGAGGGTAGGAGATGAACAGACTTGTCAAAATGAAACTATGAAATTGAAAATGCAGAGGCTTCAGACTCCTGGCCTGTCAGACCATGCTCAACTGGGCTTTCTATGCAGTGTTGGAGAACCACTCTCTCCCTGCAGTGGTGGCTGTTGGATGGCTTATGTCCTGGCTTCATCCCAAATGACTGTGAATTGAAACCTGGGAGACTTGTCTCACTCCTTCCC
>VYZP01073595.1:0-20211 GCA_013400635.1 Hypocryptadius cinnamomeus | reverse complement strand
GTTTGAAAAATGACATTCACTCTACTGCAAGGCATCATTTCACATGCATGCTCTAGGAAACACAAAATGGAGAAGGAAAAAAAGAGCATACAGTGCTACGAAAGAGCATGCAGAGGCACAGCTTTGTTGTCAGTCGTGTGGGACACCTGCTGTCACATTAATTTAACCTGGTCATTCTGGAGCAATGAAAGCTTCAGCTTATCCAATGCTCAGGCGTCCAGCAAAATGTAAAAGAATATTTCTGTCATGTTTAGTCAGAAGCTAAGTAGTGAAAATACTTTTCACTAAGACAATTAGTAGCAAAATGACAAAACTGTACAAGGATTTCCTGAAATGCAGGGGAGTTCAGAAGATTGCATTTAATCACTGCATTTATTCAAAAGCTCTTTACAGCTAAGCAGTTGATATAGAATTTTTTTTCCCTATACTTAATTTGCAACTTAAGAAGTGGGTTTTCAATTTTATAAAAGTATTATTAGGCATGTTAAAAAAATAGTCACCTTATTATAGCTTGTATATACCACTTCCCAGATCAAAATCTTTATTCAGAAAAATGAATCTAAAGTGAAACAGTAATTATTTAACAGTCCACAAGTTGGATGTGTCAGAGTATCATGTAGTAGAATTAAAATAATGAAGAACAGACCAGGCCAGCCAAATCTGATTAAAAGATTTCTAAATATTTTTTAAACTGTTTGCCAAAACAACAGCTCTTTTCAGGTTTATAAATTTTGGTGGTATTTTACTAGAGCCAAGAAGTTTTTGGTGGCAGTGATACTGAAAAGTCATCCTGACAAGATTCTCACTCTTTAAAAACCTTATTGATGGGTATCAGTATCCTGAACTAATACAGTTGGAATAACTAAGATCATTTATTTTCCTCCAGAGTTTTCTCAGCACAGACATATCTACATGCACACTTCAATATTTGATGAAATAGCTACATGTCCTATAAATATTTGAATTTCATTTTAATAGATAATTTGTAAATTAAAGAGATAATTTTAAAATATAAAGCTTGCAAATACAAACAACTTCTCATTTCTAGAAACCATGAAAAACATTTTACCTCAACACTTTTTTCTTCTTCTTTCAATATTTCTTCCAACCTCAAAGCTTTCTCTTCTGCTGTGAGTGTCTCCTCAATTGCCAGCTTCAGTTTATCAGAAAGACTTGCATTTTTTTCATTAAGAAGTTTTAATCTAAACAAAATGACAGAAGTTAAATGTAGGTTCCTAGACAATGCTGCCAAAATGAAGTAGCAAATCTGACTGAGCAGTTGCCTCAGTCTAAACTTCAATCTATGATAAACAAAGCCCAGATTTTTTTCCCCACCCTTTAAAAACAAGGATTACCAAGAGTGTTTTGCCTAAATTACCCAGTGCCAAATCTATCCATGAAGTAACCAGAAAGTTGGAGATTTCAGTCACCAACATTATTTAAGGTTCTTTTCTATCTCAAGGATTTGGCTGTATTATTAATCCTTACAAATGTTATCTTTAAAGGTCTGTTTCTTACCTGGCTTGTTTCCCCTGAATTTCTTTCTTCAGATTGGTAATTTGTGTTCTCAAAGATTCTAGATCAGAAGCAGTTCTGTTCACAATGGATTTCAAAGTCTGCAGCTAACAAATGACAAAATGACAAAATCGAGCAAGAAAGTTCTTACTTACTTTGGTACATGTTAAGGTATTTAAAATTATATTTTCCTATTTATTGGAAAGTATTGCATTACTTTTAAACAGTGCTCTCCAAATGAGGAGTGCTGCAAATTCTGAGACACTGTAAATTGGCCCAGCTAGTAAATTCAACAGACTAATTACATAGTATGAGTACTGGGAAAATATAATAATTATTAAGAACATGAATTATGGAGGTGCTATGGACTGCAATTCTTGTCCAACAGCATCTGTATAAGTGGAACCATGGTTTTATATTGCACAGTTGACTTGGCTGAGGTTCTTTGTGAACATGGATAACCTTACATATCTAATAAACACTTCTATATCAAACTTTGCTGGATACATAAAATTATTTTGATTAAGATATCACTGTGACAAAAATACACAGACGTTTTTAATTTGGTAAAAAATACATGAGAGCATACACTCATTAAATAGGATACAATGAGTAGCTCTTTCATCTTCACAGTATCACTTAGCAGCATAAGTTTAATTGTTTTCACTTTCACAGATGAAGAAAACTGATTAAGAGCATGTATAGCAGGTTTCTTAGAGGTCACAAGTTGTTGGCTGAACTTGTCTCCTTCCTTCCTTGTTTCTCACATGCATCCCACAGATATTCTAATAAGGGGAGACTGTTCTATTATCCCATCATGGAGTATTAATTGTGAAAAACTTCAAGCAAGAATCTCACAGCTTGAGATGAAAACCGATCAATTCTACAAACCCTCAAGCTTGCATAAATTATAAGGTAATCTAATAGCCTACACCTTGTTTGAGCTACCTACAGTTTAATTAGGAGATCAGCCTATAAACCACCTGCTACAGAAAAGCTATCCCAAAGTTAAGGCAACAGCAGATGCAGGGTTTTTCAAAAATCACTAAGCTTGCTAAGGACCCCAGTGTTACCATTTCTCATTAACAAAAAACTTACTCAGGTAATACAAGTGTATCCCTTCTCAACAGAGCCGTGAAACTTGAATTACTTCTTAGAAATACTTCTACAGGCATTTAAGTAATTAAGTAGTGCAGCTCATTCCCAGGTCTAAGTGCAAATTCAGTATGGACAGCATCAAGCATGGCTTGTTCACAGGGCAGCCTTGTCCCACTGTCTCTTGATTAGAAAGCCACGTGAAAGCACTAAGGGTTTTCCCCAGGAATTGTAACCTGACTATCAGGCCATCAACACACACTTCTGAGAGCACAGGACAGGAATTGTTTGGAATCTGGAAGAGATTTCTCTCATCTTCATACAATACTGCAGTCTGTGTCTGCTAAGGGAAAGAAGCCTCCTGAGGCATCTAACAGTGTTAGACCATTTAAGAGAAAATTCATCCATTTTACACCCACACAACAGAGAATACATTCCAATCTTTTCACCACTCTCAGTGGTAGGATTAAGTTGAGGGTTCAGATCCCAGTAAACAGGACTTGGCTGAGAAAAACAACATTCTGCTGAATTACTAAGAGCCTCGTATGAAACCAGAGAAAAGGAAATGCTATTCCTGTATTTCCTCCATCTGGTGCTCAGTTCTAGTTTCAGCCTGTTTTCCTGAACTGTTTGGTCACCCTTACCTCATCCTGCAGCTGAGTCCTTCGTGTATCCTGAGCCTGCAACTCCTTTCGGAGGTTGTTTGCTTCCCTCTCAGCAGTGAGGATTTTCTTTTCATATTCCATGTTATTAACAGTTTCATTTACCAAAAAGGCAGTCTTCTCTCTCAGCAAAATTTCTTTGTTTCGGATCTCCTGTTTTATCTCTGCAATTAGCTATCAGGATAAAAACTTTTTAGATTTGCTTGCATTAGTTGTGTTAGATTAATAAAGGGTACAACCAGATCAATTCCTATTATGATTACTATTTGCCTGAGACAGCCCAGTTATCATTCTTAAAAGTACTTTATTCCATGGATACATTACACCAAACACTACAGTGGTTTTGGAATGGAAACTTCCAAAATATTCCAATAATTTAAAAACAAAAAAGACACTGTAAATTCTTATGAAAATAAAATAATTCTTTATTGATTGAATTGGGAAAAAAGAAGCTAAGTAAAACTTCAGGTGGACTTGAAACAGATGAAATTAAACAGGGATTAGTGATGCCTACTTTACCTGACAGATTTACAGCTACTCAGTGAAAATTGTGCATTTTGAAAGGTTAAGTAAAACATTACCTAAAAAACCCAAACCCCAGATATGGATCAGTCACAGCAGTTTTACCAAAGCACATTGATCTATCTCCTGATCTCTTTTCTGCATCTGATGAATTGCATTCTCCCACTGCCTGATGACTTCTTGCCTTTCTTGATGAACCCTGCGAAAATCTTCAGCTGCTCTGTCAAGCTCCATCTGTTCAAAGAAAGCACCCCCATGATTTCTGAAGTTAAAAATGTCACATATAAACAAGGGATCTTTGAGAATCTTAACCACAAACCTGAGCTGTCATGGTTTCTGTAAGCTCATTATCCAGAGCTCTGTGCTTCTGGTTTGCTTCCATAGTCAACTTTTCTATTTGAAGGGTTAATTTCTAAAATGAAAGGATATGAAAATATTTGAAATTTAAGTATTTGAAAATAAATAGATCACATTTTATAAATTCTTAAACACCTGCTACAATCAGGGCTTAAATCATTGAGGCATCAATTTTATTGTGTTTAGAAAACAAAAAATTGACAGTGTAGCCTCCCAAATTTTCAGTCAATACAAGTGGCCATAAGAACCAAACTGCAGCAAGGCCAAAGTAACCCACAACTGTGTGTAAATGTGTGTGTAGCATCCTTGGCATACAGCAGTGAGAGTGTTTGTGTAAACCAAAGTTTTTGGGTTAAGTATTTAATGAGTAAATATCAAATTTCTCCTTACTCTATTTAAAGGCTAAAAGGAATAATAACTAGGGTTGCTTATCTCTACATTAATAATATACTTGGGAACTCACCCTTATAAACTCTGAACTTTTGACTGGAATTCCTCTTTATAGGGATATATATGTTTATGTCTTCCATTATTCCAGGTAGCTTTACTGAAGCAGCTGTAATTTGTTCTCAGCAACATTAATAAATTCAGTTCTAAAGAGAAATCCTACACTCTTTGTCCACACTTGGTGTGAATTTTTGAACAAACTCCTCTTAATTCAGTGGCACTGTTTCCTAGACTTTATTACCTATTTGTGCACCCTCTCAAAATTTTAAACTTAAATCTTACCCAGATGAATAAGAAAATTAATGTCTTCAATTATGTCTCTCATTATTGCAAAACCTGTTCTCTCAACTTCAAAATGAGCCTCACATGGAATTGCAATGTTGTGCCAAATGGAAACCAGGTTCGAAGCAGTGTTGTACAAAATCTTGTCTTTATTTTATCTGACTTGATAACATAACAAGGTCTTCAAGTGATAAAATGGTTCTTCCTTTGGTTTCTGAAAATTACTTACTCCTAGTTTCCCTTCATCTTGAGCTGCATACTTCTGGATTGCAATGGCATCATTATCTGTACGGTTCAATTCCTTTAGCCAGCTCTCCATAAGTTCCTTATCCCAGTTCATCTGTTGTTTTAAGTTTTCCAGCTTCTTAGTGGTTTTATTTATAGTATTCTAATAAAGGAAGAGAAAATGAAAGGTTCAATATCAAATGTCTAATATCCATTGAATAGTAATTGAAGCAACCAGTTCAAGCGACTGTGACAAGTCTACCCACATCTTGTCCACAGAATTGATAGCTTTCTTTTTTATTAACTGTGTCTTATATTGAGGAATGCTATTGGACATCCTGGTCTTAAAGAAGAAACAAGCCAGGAGGTTGCCACAAATTTAAAATGCAAATAATTTCAAACAGAAAAGTCAACCTCTGGCAAAATATACCCATCTGCAGGGTATTTGTTCCATATAATAAACTGATCTGAGGCATCCAAAGGTAAAGTTTCTCCCTCACTCATTGAGGCCCAGTTGTTAGACCCTTATCCTACATATCAATTTTCAAATGTGACCTCTTCACATGACTATGAAGAGACTTCCTGACACAAAAATGAGATAATCTAGAGCCAGCTGAACAGTGTGAATATCTTCATCCTGCTACCCATTCTGAGAGACTGGAGACTACAAACAGACTAAAGAAGAAAAAGAGCAAATTTAAAAAAATTAATTAAATAATGAATAGAAAGAAAAAGAGACAGTTTCAAACCCAGAAGACCACCCGTACTTGAGTAGCATTAGATTACTTTGTAACTTAAATCAAATCCTTGATCTTGAAATCATGACCCAAGTTTATTTTTTGTAGAGAAGATTTGCCACCAACCATTTGATTTTTAAACCATTAAGAAAGTACCTGTGAGAATTAGAAATACAGTGAGATGGATGCATGGCTGTGTATCTGGCACTAAGAACAGAATTCTTTCAATATCTAATTAATATCTGCTAAGTGCTCACCAGTCCATGCAGTAACATTCTCAGTGTCACTCTACTCACCTACACAGGGAAAAGCCCATCCAGATCATCTACTACAGCTTATAAGCTTTATTATAATTAACTATTAATGACTTATACTACCATGTGCAAGTGAGGACAAGCCATAAAATTTTGCAATATAGGTGCTCCCTTCCAAAACATTCAAACCTTACCTCTTGAGTGTTTTTCTTTTCTCTCAAGGAAGCTATCTCATCTTTCAGTCGTTTAATGTCGTTTTTGAGACGTCCATATTCTCTCTCAGCAAGGGCTTTAAAGTGATGTTCAGTTTCAATTTCATTCTCTTTGGCTTTGTAAAGAAACTGCAGAATAATGAAGTTCAGTATTTGACAATAAACAAAAGGCATACATCAACAATCTTTTCTTTTATATATAATTAAATCCCAAGTCAGAGATGCTTTCACCATGTAAATGAAGGAATTTTCAGAGAAAATTTATTGGTTTGATTTTAGTATCTCAAATACACATATTCTTATATATACATATGTGCACATTGTATCAAGTATTCACAGATCAACTTTTTGTAGCCCTAAAAACTCATTTCGAAGATTTTTTCACCCAAGATTCAGAATCTTAACATTTCAACACCAAAATCTTAGTCTCTTGATCACCAGTGACTTTACATCAGATCCACGAGGCACAGCAAAAAAAATATTTTGTTCTGTGCTGAGAGAGACCTCCCCTGCTGGCCTATAGCAGTATCTGGATATTGCCTAACCTTTCTTTCCTTTAATTCAAATTAATGCTTGAATGTGGCAAAAAAAAAAAAAAAAAAAAAAAAAAAGTTGTTCAGCTGCAGGGAATTTTCCTAAGACTTTTTCACCCAGAATATTTTATCTGAAAGGTGTAAATCTTTCTTTCAAGACTCTTTAGAAATCTAAAGTAGCCCTTTTGGTGAGTTAATTCAGAGTGTAGTTAAAGACTTAGATCTTGACCATCTCACTTCATTTTTCATGTCCATGAATTAAGCCTTCACCAGCATTTCACAACACCATTATAAAGATTATAATTTTTTTTTTCCTTACACTGGTGTTTTCCTTGACCAATTTTTTTTTTTTTCTAAAAATCTACAAAAGTCGCCATTCCAGAAGAATTCTAAAATGAAATGTACATAGTTTAACTTTTGTTTCCTGTGGAAATCCTGGAATAAAGGCCTAACAAATCTCTAACAAAGCTGGCAAAATAGATAGAGACACCAGGCACAGAGAGATACTCAGGTTACAGGTCTGTCTGACTAAACGAACCTGCTGGAGGGGGTGATTTACCTGAGAGAAGTTTATCTCTTGTCTCACGTTTTTCAAATGAGACCTCATTGCTTCTATGCGCTCCTCATAGTTGGTCAGCTCATTCTGCAGCTCCTCTTTTTCCTTTCGCAACTTGTGCAGCTGTTTAAGAGTTAGAATCGCCAAGTTACTGTTTGTGGTTAAGTGCTTATTACCTGCAATTACCTAAAAACAGTCACTGCAAGTATTAATGAAAAAATACCGTAAGAAGTAGGTGCTACATTCCTCCAACGCAGTGAAATGAGGGATTTCAGTTGAAAACCCGGAGTTTGCTAAGGGAAAGGACAACTCGCACCGCTCCTCCCGCGGGGCTCGGGGGATGAGGGTCCCGCTCGGAGGCGGGGATCGCCCTCCCGATTCCCCGGGCAGCTCCGCGGAACCCGTGAGGTTTCCTTCTGTCCATCCCTCCCTCCCTGCCTCCCTCCCCGGCCCCGAGGGAAGGGCGGACTCCTCTCCCCGCGCTCACTTCGTCCTCCAGCGCCCGGTTCTCGGCGTTGGCCACGGGCACAGCATAGCCGGGCTCCCACTGCAGTTCGGCCAGCACCGAGGCGGCGGTGGGGTTGGACAGGTTCTCCATGATCGCGGAGGGGCCCACAAGAGCCGGGGCTGCGGCAGGGCCGGGGCTGAGGCGGCTCCGGGCGCTTGGCAACGGCGGCAACGGCGGCTCCGGCCGGGAGGGGCCTCGGGCGGCGCCGCCCCCGCTGCTCCCGCGGGCCGGGCCGGGCCGGGCCGGGCCCGCTGCGGATGGGAGCGGCTTTCTGGGGGTCAGCGGGCCGGGCATGGGTTGTGCCGTTTGTGGCCGTGCTGTCAGCCCCAGAGCCGCCGGCAGCCCCTCAGAGCCCCCCGCTCCTCTGCCAGAGCCAGCTGCACCGGGTCTGGGGCCGGCAGAGGGGCCGCTCATCTGGCGCTGGGGACACCAGATAGGTCTGGGGCTGAGGGAGCACCTGCCGCTGGTGGCACCGCCTGACAGATGTCTGGGAGGGGACACTGTACGTGTCCTGTTTCTGACCAGGCCTTTGGAATTATCTCCACGACAGGTGGGTTTCCTTAGCCATGCTGCATGCAGGTGACCATAAACACTAATGCAATGTCCTTGTGAACTTGTGACCTTATGAAACCATCTGTGCTTCTGGGTTGTAAATTACCCTGTGCCACTGAGTTCCACCACTCACAGACCAAGGCAACACTCTTGGCAGGAATCACTGAGCCATGGAATGGTTTGGGTTGGAAGGGTCATTAAAGCTTATCTGGTTCCAGCCCTGTCGTGGTCAGGGACACCTTCCACTAGCCCAGGTTGCTCAGAGCTCCATCCAACCTGGCCTGGAACACTTCCAGGGATGGGACATCCACTGCAGCTCTGAACATGTGCCAGGGCCTCACCATCCTCACAGAAAAGAACTTCCTCCTAGTATCTAATCTAAACCCACACTCTTTTTATTTGGTTCCATTCCTCCTTGTCCTGTCACTATATGCTCTTGTGAAAAGTCCCTAAATAAAGGAAGGGTAGCCTTGATGCAGAAACCCTCCGTCGGTGACAATTGTCTGGCTAAAGCATCTGAAAAGACATTAAAGGAAGTATTCAAAGCGTGATTCGAAGGTGCCTGAGCCAAACAGCAATAGGTACTGACAAATGTTTGGGAGGTGGTTTGGAGGAGCAAGGAGTTTGCAGAGAGATTTCTTACAAATATGGGCCTGTGGCAGACTACCAACACAGACCACAGAAGACATTGGTCTTGCCACATATCTATAAATGGGATGTTTTTATTATGGGATATTTTTAGAGAAGAAAAGTTTGCTGAAGGACAGTGAAAGTCAGGCCTGATAAGGACTCACTAAAAGCGTGACTTGAAGTGTTGTGCAGATTATTGCTGGTCATTTCACTGATCATCCCCTGAGAACAGTCCTACATTATTCTTAAAGTACTGAAAGAAAAAGTAACAACAATGTATGGAGGCAACAATTGCTTGAAAATAAAGGAATGGTACAGGGTTCAGTGCCTCAAGCTACCTGTGAAAAAAATACAGATGTCATGAGGAAGATCTTTTTTGCCTCTTGTCTTACCTGGCACGATTGGCTGTGGGTGCTTTTAAGAAGTGCTGAATTATATTTTTGAAGCATCAAGGATAACACAGTGTCTTGAGACAGTAATTGGCAGCAAGCAGCCTCCTGCCACCTTCCTGTTTGCCCTCTGGGATGTATGAAGTTGTGATGGCCAGTGTCCTGTGTTTTGATCTTGCTGTATGTACACTTTCCCAGTCTGCGGCTCAGAGATGATGTGTCTGTGAGAATGATGTGCTGAGTACAGTTAGTGTCTTCCAGAGGATCGAGGGATGATGGGACCTTCATTACCAGTGTGGGCGAGACAGAGATGCAGATGATGGAGAAAGATATCTGAGATAAATGGCCATTAAGAAGAAGGGAAACTTCTATAGGCAGAAAATCCAGACTATATATATATATATATATATATATATATATATTCTTGATTCTAGCATACATGGAGGAGACATCTGGAAGTTGGACATGTGTAGCCAGGTGTCTTTTCAAAACGAAATCTTAGGACCAGCAGCTCACAGTGCAGTGTCAGAAATGGGGATTAGCACAAAGGGATCAGGGCAGAGGTGATGCAAGGGTGTGATGACAAGGAGGGAGCCTCAGCTGAGCCTCGTCTGCTCGGGCAGTGTCAGGAGTGTGTGGCCTGCAGAGGACTGAGCCTTTTGACCCCCTCAAGGGTTGTGTGCCAAGAGCCACCTACTGCAGAGTGCAGGGAGGTGACCTGGCTCAATGGGAAGGTGGAATTCCAAAGACACTAGAAGGTACTAGAGAGACAGCAGAGACTACAGTGGCACATCCCTGTGTACGTATGAGGGCCCCTTCCTTTCCTACCCAAAATGAGAAGCTCCTTTTACTCACTAAATGTGAAGAATAAATGCAACTTGCCTTGCAGGGGTTTTAAACTGACACCTGTAATTCATTGTGGCTTTGCAGTGGTGAGCACCTCATAGTCTTGCATTATCCAAGCTGAGCTTTTGTGTGAAAAACCATGAGACCGTATAGTGCCTGAGAAGAAGAAAGCAAATTATTGGAAAACTGTTATTAGGTGAGCAATCAGTCCTGTTCACTAAGCGAGGCTTCCAGTGAAAAAATGGTAATTTATAAACACTTGTCTTAATGTGTGCATGAAGGAAATCAAATTAAATAAATCTCGATGCAGTTAGTTAAATTACATACCAAACTTTTGAATTTTTGTCATCGTAAGTGTATTGTTCACATATTTTTGAGTCCAGATTTATACATAGTGTGTGAAAAGTATAAAGTGTCATATGAGTAAAGAGTATTATTTCACAATTTTCATGGAAATTCCACCCTCCTCACTTTCTCTTGCCTGATGCTGACTAAAGAAATCTCCATTATATGCTTTTGTTCGTTTGGCTTCTCCCTTCTCCTGCCTGTGGAAATGTGTTCAGTAAATCAGAACTGTTTGCCAGACCTGCTAATCCACCAGATGGTGCTGCGTGTCTGTGGATTCAGGGGGATTTTGTTGGTGTCTCTTTTTAAAATAGCATGAGTCAGTTATCGACTCTTCAGTTAAAAGGGAATATAAAATTCCTGTTTTTATATATATATACACACACATACACAGAATGTTGTTTTGTTTCATTTTATTTTTAAAATTATATCTCTTAAAGGCAGTAGTACTTGTAACATGACAAACTGTTTTTCTGTTAACATTCCTTTTGGGTTGAATTTTCACTTATGTAGACCACTGTGCCCATTTGTTCAAAAGACTTAAATGTAAAACCACTGTTTCTGGCCTTCAAAAGACTTAAAGCTCCTCTTGTACATGTTAAAAACCATCATTCTTGTTTGTTTATGCCCAATCTCCTTAAACAGTTGTCTGTGTGAAAATAAAGATTTCAATTATGGACTTATTTCTAATACATGATACTTTTGCTATATAAAATATGGGAAAATATTTTTCCTGACTGTACATCTAAGCCACCCTCTGAAAAAAGACTCATTTAAGGGATTGCTGGATTATTTTTAACTAACCTAGTATAGCCAGCTGGTGTCAGTTCATCATTGTTGATAATCAATTTCCCATGTGAACCTGCAGTGGCAGGGTGTTTGATGATGGGATGTAATGGCCCACACTGTATCTTCTCTTTCAGAGGGTGCACTAAGGCTGCTGCAAAATGGAAGAAGCAAAAATAGGAAGAGAGATTGAGGGGACCACACAAGTGAGTGTGAGATCAGGACGTGCAGGAAGTCTGAAGGATGGAAGATCTGGCATGATAATGACTGAGGTATTGATTAAAAGCCCAATGTCTTTATTGAAACCTGGACCTCCTGACTTGGGTAGGAGAAGCACAACTGCATAACAAAGGAGAATTGCTCATAGGTCAGGTCAGATGTGTTATCAGTTATGTTTATCACTAACCAGTGAATGATATAAATTAACAGCAATTTAGTACATTGATCTTGGGGGGGGGGAAAGGAAAAATATGAGCCAAAATCAAATACTTTTAAAGTTTGAGGAAGCTTAATTTATTCTCTTTATCCTGTTCTACACTTTTTGCATAGCTGTGCTGGCAAAGGCTGCAATATTGCTGGTACAGTGCAGTGGCTTTTTTGTGCTGGAGATGGGCACGGATGACAAAAATTCCCATCCTTTTGCTGCAATATTCATTTGAAAAGTTACTATAAGACAGTGTGCCATAGGGTAATTTGTTTTACATGTAGGTCCCGAGTTTCAGCGATCCCTGGGAGGGCAGCAGGGAGAGCAATGCCTCTGGTAAGGCAGGAGTGATTTGTGGAGGGGCAGAGCAGCCCCTGCGTGCCCCGCCCGGCAAAGGCGCTGCCCGGCGGGGCGGGGTGTGCCTGCTCCAAACACTGCTCAGAAAACGTTCATGTAAAACCATTACCAGGTTTTATTTAATAACCTCCTAACCCTCTCTCTCTCTCCTCCTCCTCCCCTCTGTTCCTCTAATGCCTTTTACAGCTCTTGCTGCACAGCGTGAAGCCTCAGAGCTGTATTCATCAATGACTCACACCCTTGCTTAGGGGCCAATTTTCATGGAAGCTATACAGGAAAATTTTGAAATGCACCTATCTCATGCAGGGCACAAGATGATTTCTCTATTCATTACTATTCCAAAAGGACTTGTTGTCCTTTGGAAATGTTCACATATTACTTACATTTGTGTGTGCGTGCATACATGTGTAGAGCTAACTTGCCTTTAGATTTGAGTGGTCAAAAAATAAAAATGTATTGTCAATATCATTGACACCAGTCAGCTGAAGGGTAACTGAGGGCCTGCTTACACTCAGAGAAAACAGACACATGCAAAGGAAAATGCAGCATTGTGCGTTAGAGGAGCAAATTCTACAGACTCAAGCACAAAACTTGGTAAAAATCACCCTTTTGTTTGATGCTATGAGTAGCAGCTTTCTGAGGAATTTGGTAATAAAGCCAAGGACTTACTCTGAGAAACAAAACTGCAGCTCTGAAAGATCTTTGTGTTGATCAAGGTTATGATACCTTTCGAAAACACTCCAAGAAAACATGCTCATTTCCTTTAAGACACCACGAGTTAACTCAAGTTTTAACTTTGAGGGGAAAGAGAGGTAAAATCATAGAAATTATTATCCAAAATGACCTTTCAATTTAAAACCCATTTGACAGGAGGGGAATCATTACTGCAGAATTGCCAGTCATAGACTAATTGCGTTCTCAGGGGTTGCTAATTATATCCAAAATTACTTTAAACAATTTTGGGGAAGAGACTGAGACTTCAAGCTTAGCATAAAGCAGTTTATTTACGCATTTACAAAGTAGCTTACATCCCTAAGGGATTAAACCAATTTCAATATTTTACTGTAAGTTGTTGCAAAAATTGTGTCATGCAATGACGAATCAGAAGTGGTAGAAAAAAAGAGGGCAAAATATACTTTTACTTTTCATAATTTCTCCAACAGGCATTTCAAATTGTAATTCTAATAATAGCTTTTTCCTTCACTTTGTTTCTTAAACAAAATGGAAAAATCTCTTTCTGCAAATCAGGCCCATCCACTGACATTAATTTCTACCTTCTGTCTGTGCAGGTGAGTTCCTCAAGAATGTGCCAAAGACCAGATTTGGGTTTTCCTTATTTGTTGATGTTGTTTTGCTGAATGAATTTTGCTAACAAAACTTTCTGCTTGACAGATGAGCTTTGTCCATGGCCTAACAAGAGAGAATTGTCTTACAGGAATGCACAGAATTTCCAAGCTGCACATGTATGTTACATAGATCAGAAAAATCCATGGCCCTGTCAGAGCCAAAAAATAGCAGTGAGTCCTGTGAAGGCAGTAGTGTGATCCTTGTTTTAGAGATGACAAAACTGGGGCATGAAGAGGTTAAGTAAATTCCCTCATATTGCCCAGAATATCAAGTAGGAAATTAGAAATGTTTTATTTGTAATTATTTGTAATTATTTGTAATTATTTGTAATTTTTTATTTGTTTTATTTTATTTCCAGGCACAGCTTTAGCACCTCTGGGGAAGTAATGGCTGTTTTGTTTACAATGGGCAGCCTGGATCCAGTTCTTCCTTCCCAAAGTCCATTTGTGCTGTAGAGAATATGTAGGGATTGTGAATGTACTCCTAAGTAGCATTCCACAGTTGAACTAATTGCCAGGCCAAGCGAGGGACCACAGTAAATGGGTGAATAATTTGATCCAAGATGGATTTGTACTCTATCAACACAGCCTGAAATCTTCTAATGCTTTTGGATTTGACTGTGAGCTGTTCATTGTTGTTTGAGCCTGTTCTTTTCTATTACCATATTTTCTCTGGATATCATTTCTGTGTACCTTATCTTTGTATAAAAGGCCACATCTTTACCATATTTCCAGGGAGTTGTCAGTAGAGGCATACAAAATTTACTGCTGTAGACCAAAATATGACAGATAAAGGTAGTGCATTACAAAGTTCTTGCCCTCAATCATGCAGAAGGCTCTCTATGCTTCTGTGAGCAGTGGCACGAGTGTGGCTGCACTGTAATAGGAGAAGGGTTAACAGCAAACCAAGACATTTTCTGCAGCAAAAAGAGATGGAATCTTCTCCAAGCAATTACCTTTTATGTAATAAACAATGCCAGTGGTCAATAGAGGGAGTTTTCTTACCCCAATTCCCTTTCATTTAGCTTAAAATAGAGGTGCTATTAGTTTGACTAGCAGGTTGCTGTATCATGAAGCCTGGTCATACCTGGTAGCATGTTAAATTTAACTGCTAGCAGAAAGGTTGCTCCAGTAGCTTTTGTCTGTACTTTCCTTGAATAAAATACAATAATGCATGCTAGAACTTCAGTGGTGTTAGATGCTTTTGTCAGATGTGTCTATTTATATGCTGCAGCCATTTGGAATACAGAGTGCATTGCTTTTTATTACAGATTTTATTGGCATCATGAAGTTGTGAGTAGCTTCTCCTGTACTTTTAGCTTTTATTTGCTCTGAAAATCCAGCTCTAATTACTAATGGATACTTTCAAAAATAATTTATTTCTGGTAAAGTATGCACATAATCTGTTATCATTAGATATCTGCTGGCACTAGATATAACACAGCTTGTGCTTTGGCTAACACTTGAAGGAGGGGAAGGTTTGATAAATGAGAAAAGCCAAAAGCTTTTGTGCTTATATGTGCTTAAGGTAATGAGGAATTTAAAGATTACAACAGCATATCTGTCCTTCTACATATGGGCTGTGGCTTTCAGTGGATGTGATGTTCCTCATGGATGTAGTGAGATGTGAGAATGGTGACACAGATGAGTATTCCATGGCTGAGTAGCCCTCAGCTCAGTTACAGGACACAGAAAAATAGAGCTTCAAGGCACCATGTTTCCTTTGTGTTACATACATCACCTCTGTCTGCTGTCCTTTCTAGTGGAATGCAGCTACTGTGATCTCTTTCCTGGCCATCAGTTTTCTTGTGTCTTCTTTTTTGCTTCAAAAATACGTTTATTTGAAGCAGAGTTGAAGTAAAAAAATAAAAATGCAGCTCAAAATTAGAAATAAAGGAAGTTAGTCCTACTTAATATTATGAAAGGTTATACACAAAAGCCGTGAAAACTGCAAACCTTCTAAAATTTCTTTTAGTGTTGTTTTAATTTTGTTTTCATTCTTGTTTTTATCACCTTCTCTACTAAGAGTGTAATGGTATAGCAAGGGCAGTGCCATGGAAGGCCAGAGGTCTTCCAGTTACAGAAGGGTGATCAAAGAGAAGAGCCTTAGCCTGACCTTAGCCACAGCCATTCCCAGCTCTGTGCTGAAATCTCAAGCAACTGCAATTGCTTCTGTTCCCTCCTTGTGTTTGTGAATTCTCAGTGCTTGAATCCCACTGCTTCTGGCTTATAAAATCCTGTGTCTGTAGCAGGTTTCTTCATTTTCTTTCTGGTTTTGTCACTACTGAAGGAATCAGAACACTTTTAATTGTTTATTCCTTAGCAGTTCAGTATTTTGTGGAAGGAAATTGGCCTTCCTCCTGCCAGCATCCGTGGAGCCAGAGAACACCCCAGAGTTGTCAAGGCAACAGCTTTTGCTTGGGGAGCTGCAAAAGAGAAAGGGACAGGAACATCCTCTGGGCTTTTGTTGCAGGGCACAGAAACACGTGTGGTGCTTTACTGCAAACACCATCCATGGGTGGGTCAGGGAAAGCAGAAGTTACTCACAGTAACATAATGAGGTGGAGCTTCTGAGAACATCATCCTGGTGTGCACTCTGGTCTGGAATCACAGGCCCAATCTGGGCTTCTCTGCAGTGTGTTTGTTCTGCTGGGCAAGGCCCTACTGAAATAGTGGCATATATCAAGTGGGTTTAGGCTTTTGGATGGGAAAGGGATCTTGTTTCTCTTTACTACTGAAAATTTTTAGCAATCAAAGATTTCTATTTAAAATTCTTATCACTATTCAGTGCTCTAGAAGAGTGTTTATTGGTCTAATTACTAACTGGATTCCTGTGGTGATCTTGCTTGCCTCTGCTGGGAGATATGCTTCTCATGCTGGGCAAACCTTGCAGTGAACAAGATCCTTAGCTAGAATAGGGCACAGGGCTCACCTGAACCAACAGACCTGTGCTAAAACTTACCTGGTGCACACTGTGAGCTGCATGATTCCAACACAGAAAATGCCATTACAAGAGCTCTAGAAATGCTTATAGCCTAGCAAAAGTTCCTTCATTCTGTCCCAAGGACAGGATCCAAGGATACTGTCTGCATTGTAGTATTCCTGGTATTTCTTCTGCTTCAACAGCCAGCAGTTAGAAAATCTTACACCTGTATATTATAGATGGAATACTCAATGCATATTGCCATAGAGGGGCATGAAAAAGTATGCATTTCCCATTTGACATACAATGAGGCTATCAAGGGTTTAACAAAAGTATTTTTTATGGGGAGATCAGATGGCCCCAACACTTGTTGCTGTGCTTAGTATTTGGCACGCAGTGTCACCCTCTTCATGCAGTAGCTACTTGATATCTCTGAAGTGCATATTTGCTGTCATGTTACTGCTATGTGCATAGTAAAATGCTATATAGGACATAGCATAATCTTGTTTGATATTATGATCCTGTAATTTACTTTAAAAAGATTAATCTTGTAAATACTGTAAAGTTTTATTAGTAGTTGCAGTAAGCTCTTTAAGATTTATGAAGCAGCATTATTTATATTTATAGTCAGTGACCTTGATACCTTCTACTTAGAGTTGAGATATTTTTATGTTACTTTGCTTTTTTATTTTCTTGGCCTTGGTTAAAAAAGAAAAGCACCCCTAAAAATAAAACAAAAACACTGTTAGATTTTTGATTTTCAAAAGATCTCCCAAGCTTTTACAAACTGTGATCCAGAGAGATTTTGGAGGTTATTTTAACACTTATTGCCATTTCATGTAGTCATTTAAGTCATTAGGGTGTGAGTAAGGTACACTTAGAGACACAGGACATTATCTGTGTATTAGCCTCTTTGAAGTGCATTTCATTGTTGTATCAGTCATTTCAGGAAAAAGTTCTGAGCCTAAGAGCACAGATGAAAATATATACAATCCCTTTAAAAGGTGGAATATGTGAATTTAGCTTGCAACATAGTTGCATGAAATTATCACTCCTGTCATGTCAGCTGAAATATCAGAAATCCTGTTTCTAATCCCTTCCATGTAATGTGGCACAGGGACACAGATACCTATCAGCCACAAAGGGAGCCAGCGTAGGCTCTGCAGGCTGCCTACAATTCAATTCCCCTTCTCGAGCCTCCCCACCCACTGGTTGAGCCTCTTGTTGCCCTTTCCAACACCTAATGCACTCCTGACACAATGGAGGGAGGGCAGGAGCAGTGTGGTGAAAAATCAGACACTGCAGACNAAAAAAACAAAATTCAGATTGTTGCAAGTGCAACATACTAGAAACTGCTTTTTTCCCTTTGCAGTGGAAATGCATTTAGCAATCTCTTCCCATTTATTATTTCTTACCACAGAATAAGACAATATTTCATATACCTGAATCCATGTTCATCCTTCCAGCAGCATCCTCCAGCTTTTCTCCCTTCCTTTTCTTTTTTTTGGAATTTGTGGTTAGGCAGTACTTACAGTAAAACAATATTTTTATGTATTATTACTTGCATAAAATCAAGTAATAATGTGCACTCTATTTCTTTTTTTTTTTTACCTTTGTTCTGATGTGCTAAAATCATGTTTTTTGGCAGTTGAGCACTTTGTTGATAAAACCTGAAGTACATGACAATATGAGTGAAATTCATTATCAGCAAAGAGTGTAGTGAACTTTGCAGCAAATCATCACAAGGTAATCTTACTTTTCACTCTGATCTTGCTCTAAATGTGATTTGCACTCTTATGGAAAGGACTTTGTGCTGGTTTTGATGTTACATACAAATAGTCTTGCTTTGTAAAACTCCCATTATGCCTGTTTACATTGAGCAGTAGTGCTATTGATTCAAGCTGTACTGATTGGAAAGCAGAAGTCGTTAACGCTGAGCCCCTTCAAAGTTTTTCATAAATTTGTGGCATTTTTCCAGTGTTGCTCACAAAACAGCATAGAGCTGCTGGAAGGAAATGCTCCAGCTGCAGGGATAAGTGGAGCCAAAAAGTAACATCCAAATAGAAATTATCCAGTTCGTGATTTCACTTTGATCACCAGATGTTTGCCATGTGACAGAGAACACAAGAGAGGAGAATGCGATGGTATGGTACTTAGCTTAAATCTAAAACAAGGGCTCATAGCTCAGCAACAGATATTCACCAACAGTCATTGGCTCTTTCCATTTTTTGGGAAATTCCTTGCTTTATCATGGTATTGATCACAGCAAACAATGTCCCATGCCAAGGTTTGCTTTGGTTTTTAAATTCTTTAAACTCTGAAAGACTGTGGAAACAGAGCAAGATACACTCCAGATTAATGGTATAGTTTACTCTGGTTTGGTTGGTAGTTTGTCTCTAGGAAGACTGGTTAGTGATGTTAGCAAATCACAAAGGGCGCTATTCTCCACCTCTAAGGGTTTGAATCTTTTTCCTANCCAAGTGAAAAGTGATGGCCATTATCCTGTCTCACTGAATGACTTAAGTGACTTACAGCCACATGCTGAGAAAGTTTTTTGGACTATTTCCATGGGGGTTTTTAATTTAATTTGCATGATAAGATGTACAAGGTAGGTTTTACAGTTTGAGGCAGCTTCATTTTCCTCTGACTCCTGTGTAAAGTAAGGATAATTTCACTGAAGTCATTGGAGTAACTTCATTATCAAATGGATGTTGTGAGAGCACTTTCACAGTCCTTAGGCAGCTTTCCAGTCATTGCCCCTCAATACTCACCATAAGCTCCTATTTACATCTTCCTGAGGCTGAGGGTTCTGGGCAGGCTGGGCACTCATCCAGCACTGCACATCTCAGGAAAGATGGCTCTTGATGGATTGCTCAGCATTGTACAGGACATAACCTGAGTCAACAGCCAGGAGTCTCATGCACCCAAACAACTTTTGTATTGACAACAATCTGGAAAATGTAGGTGTTCTGGTAAGCACAGTGTTGTATTTACAACTGTACAAATGCTGCCCCAGGTTCACTTGAATGCTTTGTCTTTGACATTACAGGCTGGTACCTCTGTCCTGGGATGTGGCCATGCATCGCTTTCTTTGCTTTGTCACAAGTACTGACTTGAGATACTTTTCTCTCTGAAAGTTTTGCTGAAATGGATAAACTCCACTGAAAAGTTTCAGTTCAGAGAACTGATTTCTTGAAGGATTCCCAGCAAGTTCTTTACAAAAGCTCTGACTAAAGCAGCTGCTCTCTGACTCCCTGTCCAGTGACTCCTGCTAACTCAAAAGCATATCCATGGGCTTGAGAGGAGCAGCTGTAAGAGCAGAAGCAGCCAGAGGCTAAATGTAAACAGAGAGGAGATGGAGCAAAACCTGTGTACTTCTATAATTGTTGTATCACATGGGAACTTGAGGCACCAAGCCTGGCTGCTTCCTGGTGTGTGCTACAGCTTCTGGAGCCTGGCCTGACCAGTAAATCCTTTCATTATTTACAAATGGGCCATGCTTTTATGCATGTCCAAAAGCCAGGAGAAGGCTGCTTGGACCCACTCACCAGTTGCTGTCTGTGTGTACAGCTGTTAGAAAGCACACATGGAGCAGAGAGGAAGTATTACTTGAGAGGCAACAAAAGATGCTGCTTGTCTTGTATTCATCCCTAATGTACATAAGATACTGTAAATAATGGCAAGCCAAAAAAACAAAATTCAGATTGT
>VYZP01073593.1:9963-73592 GCA_013400635.1 Hypocryptadius cinnamomeus | reverse complement strand
GGGAACGGGCAGGGGGGGCAGCGAGCCCCGCACTCGGCCCTACCAAGGCCAGAGTGACCGAGGTCCTCCGCCCTCTGGAGCTGCCCCGAGGCGGGGGCTGGATGCGCCCGGGCACGGAAGGCGGAGCCAGCATCCCCCTTCCAAAAAACGACAGAGGGCAAGAAGAACAGAAAGGATAGAAGAGAAAGGATAGCTCCGCGGCGAGGGGCGGCAGAGGGGTTCGGGCGGTGGGGCCATCAGAGGGACTGTCGTTCCTCGCCGCAGGGCGGGCACAGGGACAGGGACAGGGACAGAGACACCTTCCTGGCGGCGCGGCGGCCCCGGGAGCGGTGGCGTGTCCGTGGCGAGTGTCGCTCGCGGTGCCGCAGGCTCCTCCCGCCGCCACCGGGGGCCCGGCCCGGCCGGTTCCTGGGCTCCACCGCCCCGGCTCCTCTCCTCCCGCCGGCTGGTGCCGCCCGGGCCGGCGGCTGCTCGGTCCCTGCGCTCCGCTGCCCCAGGTAGGCACCTCCTGGTCGTGCTGCCCGGAGCGGGGTCTGCCCCGCTGTCCTTGCCGGGGTTGCCGGGGGCGGGAGGGGGACATCGGTCGCTGCTGGCGGCGGCTCGGGACGTGCGGGGTTCGCCGGCGGCAGCTCCGCCGCTGCCCGCAGCGCGTTCGGGCCGGGGGTCGCGCTGCCGGAGACCTGGCTGCGGCGAGGAGGACCGCACAAGACACCCATAGCTCCGGAGGAGACGCCCGGCGCACTGATGGTGACACTCAGGGCGCCTCCCCTCGTCCTTCCCGAACGCCGCTCTGGCTGCGGGGGAGCTCGGGGTCGTCGTTAGTTCCTCTGGGACCGAAGCCCAGGGTGATGTCCCTCCGGGCTGTGTCACCGCCCAGTCCCAGCTCCTCGGCGGAGCAGTGCTCAGGTAGTGCAGAGGCGGTGCGAGAAATTGTCCGTGAACCCTTGGAGGTAGCCGTCCCCTTCCAGGGTGTCGGCAGTCCCCATCGGGGGTGGCTCTACCGGTGCTACTGGTGCCCATCCCTCGGCTGAGCCCCCAGCCCTTCCCTCAGTCCCCCTGCGCTCCTCGGAGCGCTTCCTGCTCGCCGTGCGAGTGCAAACCTCGCAGCTGGCTGCATTCCTCACTTTGGCGTGGGGTTTCCACTCGTCTCTTGTACCAAGGCGTGCTCGAGTGTGCGGGTGCTGCGGTGCGGGGCTGGGATGGCCCAGCAGCGCCTGCCCGCCTGTGAAACCCCGCGCTGGCCGGGGAGCCCCCGAGCGCTGCGGAGCCGCTGCCGATGGAGCAAGGGCCCGACTCAGCAGGATGTTAGCGTGGAAGCGCTAGTAAATTTGGCCCGAGGAAAAGTAATGATTTTAATAGTTTTGTGACTTTGCAGCATGAAACAGTGAAAGATTTCTCATTTCCATCCCCTGGCTACACTTTGTAAAGGTGCAAATCCTTGTAATTATTACTCAGGCTAGCTTAACTTCAAGGAATATCTGCACTCCTTCCTCGGAGCTTGTATGTATTGATGTATTTTCAAAAATGAACTTGGCTCCAAACTGCTGTGTGAGGAAGTTTCCTTGGGAACCTGTGATATGGGAACCTGATTTATGGCTGTTGCATCTGAAGGTCTATTTTTATTCTGAAGAGTAAGTTTTGGGGCTCAAAAAGAGTTACTGCTATGGGTTTGTTTGAGACTGAAGGCTCGATCTGTTCCTGCCAGAAGCACTGATGGGAATTGTAAACATTTGCTGCTTCATTTCTTTTATTGCTGGATCTTGTTTCAGTTCTGAGATGGGAAATTAAGATTTTGTTTTGGTTAGCTGGAGAAAAGGAGCTGCGTATGCTGGTGGGGTAACTCATTGTATCCCATGACAGACCCAGTTCCCAGTAATTCTCTTTTCTCCAACATCTTTCTTATGATTCCTCCCTTTTCTGCTTCAGTACCATAATTTTGTTAATTTAAAGAAGTGAAGTTAGTTAGTAGGCATTTCCAAAGTGTAGATCTGAGAAAATGTTCGGTGAACATACGGATGTCCTGGAGAATGCTCTGGGCTGGACCCAGTCCAGATCTTGCCACACTGGTACTCCCTCATTTTGTTCTTTTAAGGCTTTGTACTTGCAGCAAGGAATAAAGTTGTATGTCACAGGGATGTCAGTATGAAAAACAAGCACACAAAGGTGCATTGCATGTGAATGCTCAAAAAATATAGTGGCTGCTGTACCTTACAGAGAGTGTTCAAGCTCTCTCAAGTGTCAGTAAACTCTATAGACATGTCAGGAAAGATTGGAAAATTCCTGTGCTCCCTGCTAATGAACAGACCTGTCTTTTCGCAGTGGGAGAGGAAATCCAGTCACTGCAGCCAGCATCAAGCCAGAAATCAGGTTTGCTGTTCTGTTCATAGTTCGTATCCAAAAAAAATCTGAAGAACCTGAGTGGAAACTATACCTTGATTTTACATGGAATCTTTTCATTAGAAATACCAGAATGGTATGATTTTTTCCCAAATGAAAGACTTGTGTAACTGCTTAAATCAAAAGGTTGACACTGTGAATTTCTTCTTCCGTAGCTTTTACCCTTCCACATGACCTCAGCAGTCAAAAGTGCCTTTTGGTTTTATCTAGCCAAGTCAGTATGTCCATTTATTTTGGATATTGGTCTCACTACAATTAGTCACCCTTGAAGCTACAAAATACATGCTGGATGATACGGAAAACATGAGCCAGATCCTTGGATCTTTGGGTCTGCTGGTCTGTTCCTACCCTTCCTGTAGTGGGCAGCAGTCCTGATCTGAGTTACAAGGTTATGGTGTTACTGGCTTCTCTAGTGAGCTCCATTGCAATGTGCTTTTTCCTGACAGTCAGTCCTGTCCCCAGAGCAGAGAACCTCTAGTGAGACGTTCATAAGCTGTAAATGATGAACTTTTTCTTCCTGCCTTCTGCAGGATGCGTCAGCAGGACATTGCCAAGGTCTGGCAGGACTGACCCACAGCAGGACTGTATCAGAGGCTTTGAGTGTGGGAGCAGAACCCAGAGGAGTGGAGAGTGCTGAGCCTGGGCTGAGCACACCATGGGGGCCAACACCTCCAGCAAGTCACCACCCTTTGATGGGAATGAGGATGGTAAGAACTTCTCCTGTTGTGGTCTGGGGCTGCAGAGTTCTCCAGTGCAGACTGTGAGGGTGCCAGCCAGCACCTGTGCTGAGGCTGCAAACACCTGGGTGTCCCAGGCCAGCAGAGTGTGTGGAGGTCAGCAGAGCAGCAGCAGTGTGCCCGTGGTCCCTGCAGAGCTGTGGTCTGGTGTTGGGGTCCTTTTTGCCTCCTCTCCCAGCAGCTCTGAAAGCAAAACTGTCAGCAGAGGTTTGGTGTTGAGGAGTCCCTGGGGAACTGCCAGGCACCTTGAAGGCAGGGACAAAATGCTGCTGCTCTGGAGGCTGGAGAGGTCTATTCTGGAGGTCCCAGCGTAGGGAGGAGTGGTAGGAAGAATGGTGGGGAGGTGGCTGGAGCAATGGATGTTCCCATGGGTGCTCCTGGTGGCTGCCCAGCTGGGCAGGACTGCCTGCAGGCACTGGGAGGCCAAGCCTGCAGGTTGGCTGGAAAAGGAGCTGGAAAACTACTGCTGGGAGCAGTATTAGAGGCCAGGGTCCCTGTGCTGCCAAGATTACAGAGACAGTCATTAAAAGATTGCTCCAGAAATATATTTGCTGTTGCATGAGTCAGCTTGCTGACTGCCATATGGGCTTTCATCTAGGTACAACAACAATATGCATATGTAGATAAATACAAATATATAGTAATAAACGTAAAGCATATGAAGAGCAGGATACCCCATCAGCTGCTCTTCCAATGTGCTGTGTGGTGTCCCTGCCAGTCTGCAGCTGCTCAGCAAAACCAGCTTCAGTTTCCAAATTATTAATGCAACTGCTTACAGTTTTTATTTGATTTTCATTTTTTTTCCATTTCTGTAGTGCAAAAGAAATCTGTGCTGGGAAGTTTTCCTGAAGATTTTATTCCTGGTGCATCTAAATGCTCAGTATTGGCATTTCTCATAAGCAACCACTTGTGCTTGCTTGGGTTAATGAGCAGTTCTGTTCCTGACCACCTTCCTCAGAGTTGTGTGCTCTGGTTGTGGGATATCCCTGGGAGTGGCTGGTCTCTGCTCAGTCTCTCTCTGGGCTCAGTGTTCATACAGCACCAGCTTCCACGGCTGAGAAACACAATACCAGGAAAGGCCCTGTCCTGACCGTGCCGGATGGCTCGCTGTCAGTTTGTTAGGTTTCAGTGGGCTCAGGGCCACTCTTGCATGCTGACACAGAGTGCAGACTAGTGCAGTTCTGTTTCTATGGCCCTGCACAAATTTAAAAAGTGGTACTGCATTTTTTCTCTAATAAGTCATGTTTTAATATACTGAGGGGAGAGAAACCCAGCTGAAACAGAGATGTCCCCTAGGGAATTTTCCATTATCTTGCAAATTGGTGACCAGAGGCTATATCACCTTAGATGTCACAATCTTGTCCTCATTCTCATTTCAATTAAAATTGTAATTAATTAAGAGCTTCTGGGTACAGTGGGAAACCACACACTGCTCCATGGCATGGGCAGGTCCCTCCCCCAGGCAGCAGGTGGTGGGCACCAATCCCATCTCTGCAGCTGTGCCACAGGGAGACTTTTCCTTTGGGACCCATGAGAGTCGGTGGAACAGCATGAGTTGTTTAGGTGTTCCAGTGCCAGTCCTAACAATTCTTGCATATTTTTCCAAATTGCTGTTGCTATAATTTCACTATTTTCTGTAGCACCACAATTTCTGCTTGAACTTCTTGAAGGGCTCTGTTTACCTTCAGCTGAAGTAGGGTGACATGGTTATTTTTCTCTCAGCATTTCCTCTGAGCAGACAGTTATGGATAATAAGAAAGTGAAATGAAAATATAATAACCAGACAGAAGATTCAAGGCTACAAGGTGATCTGATTCCCAGTATAGTCAAGATGAGACCATACAAGAAGCCAGATTCTGTTTGTGCTGCTCCTGGGCAGAAGGGTGTGGGAAGTGCCCTGGGGGATGGCAGCCAGATGTTCCCCCCAGCTGGCCGAGTTTGCTGCAAGATAAAGAAGAAATAGGTAGTAGGTGAGGACAGTGGTGGGTTGAGAAGGATGCACATCAGTCTGTGGGCCTTTGCCAGTGACCTCTCCAGCCCACCGGCAGCTGTTCTGGTTAAATCACCCTTGGACCAAGCACAGCATCAGCCATGTCATTCTTCCTCTGCCTGGCTCCCTGATGGGGAGAGACTGGCATGGTTGTTCCCGGTTGTGTGGCAGTGTTTTCCTGAAGCTGCAGAGCAGAGGAGAAGAGAGGGAGGGAGGGAATATAATGAAAATTGGGGAAATAACGGTGAGAAAAGGAAGATGAGTTGTAACAGACCATGTGGTGCTGTGCTGGCTGTGCTGTGGTGAGCAAAAGGGGGAACCTGAGCCTCAAAGCGTTGACTTTGCCTGGCAGATGAGCCTGGGGACTTCAGCAGTGTTGACTGGTCTTTGCTTAGGATGTTTTTGGTGGCTGGTTAGGTCAGTATTTTTTATCTAAACGTTGTTCCTTAAACCTTGGTTTAGAAATATGACCCCTGTTTACAAAACAGTGTTTCATGATTATACACCAGTTGCTTCTTTATGGCAGTTTTATTATCTTTCTTTGCATCTCTTAAACCGGTTTGTCTGAGCTGGTGAGTTTTGAGCTGAGTATGTGAGTTTTGTCCCTGAAGGGCAAAATCTTTGGCTTTTTCTTTATGTGCCATCAGGCAGAGAAATGAAGCTTGTCTGTAGGTGTGGATTCAGAATGAACAGCACATGTTTGGTTCCTGATGTGGACACCACATATTTCAGTGTTCTTTAGGAGCAAGACTCCAGATTAACTCCCTGTGAAAGCTGGGGCTAGTAGGAAAGCTAAACTAGAGAGAAGTTCAAATGTGCTTGTACCCTGTTTGAGTCTTTATTAAAGTATGCAACTTAGCTTTCTTACACCCAGCTCAGTGTTAAACAACAAGAAGGCAGGGGGTGTGAACATGCTCCTGAAAGCATTCCTGTAAAGGACAATAGGGATAAAGTGTGTGAACATATAAAATGCAGCTGCTGGCCTAACTCCTCTGGATTTGCAGCTGTTCCAGATGTTATTGCCCAGCTGTTAATGCTGTGGTCTGCCCTGCTCTGCAGAGCTCTATGTGGGGTCACAATGCCAGGGACCAGATGTCCCCCTCTCGCCACAGTTGTGGCTGTGGGTTGTGGCACAGGCCTATGGCAGCTGACCTCTCCCCCAAGCAGGCACCACTCTGATCTTTCCTTGCAGGTGATAAACATCTTCACTTTCCCTTTTTATTCTGCAGGTATCCACCACCCTTCTCCCAGATGGTCTCACGGGTAAACAGATCTGTTTAAAGTCAATCATCAGCAGCTTCTATATACTTTGACATTTACAGCTGTTCCAGGTTTGAGAAGGAGCATCTGTGCCTAAAAGCTTGTGTTCCTTCCAAGTGCTGTAACTGGTCACTGTCAGCTTTGCTATGGTTACTCTCTGCCATCATACCTGCAAAGGTAATGGCAATATCTTCACATGATAGAAGGGTTTTATGGACTCAGCATTGCATTTGGTCTCAGCAAGAGCAAGGTGAGGCTCATATCTCTAACAGACAGTGCAGGAGGGCAGAGTGAGAACGTTCACTTGGTGACTTGCTGCCTGATCTGCCATTGACAGAGGCTGACTTAAGGAACTTGCCTTTGAGGCTGAAACATAGAGAAAAAAAACCCCTGTTAAACATACCAAGTTTAAACAACACCCAAATCTTCAAAAGGAACAGAACATTTCTGAGGTATCCCTCATTTTTCTCAGCTCATAGGGGTAAAAAGTAGAAATAACATAATATCATCAAATGTTTGCTCAGCCATTTAATATTGAAATGTTGCTCTTTCTTACAGTTACCTTCGACCATTTTGAGATTTTGCGAGCTATTGGGAAGGGCAGCTTTGGAAAAGTGAGTGTTTTGGAAACTAATCACCATGTGGGCAGCTGAAGATGTAACTGGGTGGAAATAGATGAGTTGGAGGCTCTCATGAGAGTACAGAACCAAAGCCCATGCACTATCAATGAGCCTTGACCTTCAATTCCTGGTAATCAGAAAGGAATCAGAGCCCAAATCCTTATCCATTCTGTAGCCACAAATCAAAGCCCAGTACCCCTTAAACAAAGCCCAAGATTACCTGTGAAGTGAGCAACACTTCTCAGGAGAGTGAGGATCAGGTGCTGGTCCCAGAGTTTGACCTGCAGTTCTGTGGTGGAGGGGGCTCTTCCCAGCAGTAACTAGTGTGGGAGGAATGGACATGATGGTTAGTGAATGGCATTAAATAAAATGTTGACTTCTCTGTGATTCCCTGTCTCTCAAGTTGTGATGATAAATTCCTTCCTCTCATCTTCCCCCAAAAATTTCTCTTTGGGTGAAATTCCCAAGAGATTCCCAGGCAGTGCCCAGTGTTGCAGCACTGGGGGATGAAGTTGTGCCCTGGCAGTGCCAAAGCTGCTGGAAAACAGTCATGTCACTGGGTTTTACCTGCGCAAATTTGCTGACAAATCATCTCTGTTTTATCCCCTGATTGCTCTCTTAGGTCTGCGTGGTGCAGAAGACTGACACCAAGAAGATGTACGCCATGAAATACATGAACAAACAGAAGTGTGTGGAGCGCAATGAAGTGAGAAATGTTCTCAAGGAGCTGCAGATTATGCAGGGCCTGGAACACCCTTTCTTGGTTAATTTATGGTAAGAGGTGGTGCCTTGGCTCCCTGCTTGAATCGGTTACAGACCCTTTCGAGATCAGACCCTCCTCATCTGCTTCAAGCCTGTCTTGGGAGCAACTGGTGTGTTCCACCGACTGGGGCTCTTGTTTCAGGAGAATCCTGTTTAGTTAAGCAGTTATCTCCCTTGTCCCCTGAGACAGCACAAGAGAGTTTATTCATGTGTCCCTTTGCAGTGTCCCCCAGGCAGGTATTGGCTATCACTATAACCCCACCTGTATTTAAAGGAGCTCTTTACAACCACCAGCAACTTCTGGCAGCATGGGATTGATGGCCAGGCAGGGCTCTTTGCTGGCTGGCCCTTGACATTTCTTTCTTCTTAATTTTACGAGTAGTCAGTAACAGTTTAACCAGTAACATTCAAGGAGTGTGAGCTCACATATTGCATGATAAAGTGGCCAATATCCTGTAGTTTCAGTATTTCTCTAGGGTCGTGGGTAATTGCATTTATTGGAAATTGGATTCTTTTTAGAATAAAGTAGAAATTATCAATACTAAACACACACACACACACAAAATAGTCTAAAATACATTAAAGATCAAAAGTCTTTGAATAATTCTTCCTTTTTGAAATCTTCTGTAACCTGAGTGTAGTTCAGTGAACTCTTGGTATTTTGCTGCTGTTGCCATTTTTACTGGTTCTTATTGGGGTATGAGTGGCAAAGGTGCAGCTACACCTCCCATATAATATCTCCAAACTTGTCTTTCCTACTTGAACACAAAGCTCCAGGCAAAGCTCACTCAGCAGCTGAAAGCTGACCAATGTGTCTATGCAGAGATCTGTACAGAGCAAACCATCCAAGTGTCCCTGCTCCTGTTCTTGCCATGCCATCCCTGGCTTCAGGATGCCTTTAGCATTCCTGTGTCTTTCCTGCACTCTGGGTGATACACAGCCTACAAGTGGTCTGGCTTGTGGTGCTGGTCATCCCATCCAGCAGTCAGTGTGTTGATAAGGAGAAGTCCATGAGGAAAGGACTCATAGCTTGTTGTCAGCTCCTCTCAGAGAGACACAGTCCATCAAATGAGATCACTTGTAGAGGACCAGCAGAGACCAGCTGCACCCCTGTTGTGTAGAGCACATGGGGTCGCAGGCAGACTGACAGAGGCACCTCCAGTGCTGGGCCTGGCCAGGGCTGCAGGTCAGGGCTCCTCTGCCTTGCTCCTGTGCTCACTTCCTGTTGGTGCTCGGAGAAGGCAGAATGCCCATCCTCAGTTGTTCATACGATCTGCTCTGACTCTGTTATGGATCTGAGACTAAATTAATGTTGTCACAAGTGTGACAATAGTGGGAAACAGAGCATGGAAAGGTGGTGAAATTTGGAGTGAAAAATTCCAAGAGATGATGAGTATTCCCAGAGGTACCACATGTTCCTTTATTACTTGTCATTTTTCAATGCTACTGTTCCTGAACCGTGTGTGTGCTGTTTTAGGTACTCATTCCAGGATGAAGAGGATATGTTCATGGTGGTTGACCTGCTGCTTGGAGGGGACCTGCGCTACCATCTCCAACAAAATGTGCGGTTCCAGGAGGGAACTGTGAAACTATTCATCTGTGAGCTGGTGCTGGCCCTTGACTACTTGCAGAGCAGGCACATCATCCACAGGTCAGCCAGGCCACAGGCTGTGCTGTGGGCAGGCTTGCTCCTCCTTCATGTGAAACAACAAATAGAAGCTTAAGTGATAAACAGCATATCCCTCCCATGTGTATTTGCTTTTATGTGATACACTAGGCATTCCCCAGAAAAGTACTTCATATACAGCAGAGACCATCTGATTTGTCCCTCTGGTGTAGCTGTGAAATAGCATATTTGATTGCCCACTGATCCTGCAAAAATTTGTCTCTGATAGGTTTTAATTAGCTGTAACTGATTAATGTCCATCCTCATCCAGGGAGAGTAGATGTCAGCACTCAGAACTCCTGTATTCATGCTTGAAGGTGTCTCCCTTTGCCCTGCTCTGTATTGCACCAAAATACAAGGACTGGGCCCAAACACAACTTTTTCCTGTATGAGGTAAATCCCTTTTTAGAAGTGCTGAGTGTTTCTTTTTGGCTACCACAATTTCTCATGGCCAGTGAAAAAAATGCATGAGCTCTTCCCATTCCTTTGAAGACCTGCAGAATAGCAGAGGAGGCAGAGGTTTCCTGTGGCTGGGAAGCAGGCTTTGGCTGTGGATGGATAGACACATGGCTCTTCTGCTGGTGCCGTGGGCAACGCAAACTCAGGGGCCCAGGAGTTTAGCCAGGTTTGCTGCTGTCAGAGAGGATGATCAGAGAGGGTCTGTGAGGGTCTGTAATTGCAGGGAGAAGGTCACTTCATTTAGAAATACCACTGCAGGTGAGCATTCTTGTGCAGTATAAGAATTAAGCATGGAAAGTGTAAAATTGAAATGGTCCTGGTTGTTAGTGGGGGAGGCACACCCTGGTGAGGAGCTGTGAGGGTGAATGCCTGTTCCTGTCCACAGTGTCCAGTGCCATGTCCAGGGTGTGAGGGTAGAATGACCCCTTGCCTGTCCCTGCAGCCACCAGAGCTCGGAGCAGTTCTGCTCTGCTGCAGTCGAGGCCAAGCCCAGGGGACAGCTGCCACCTCCTCAGGGTCTCCTCCTTCATACTGCTGCCACCTCCTCAGGGTCTCCTCCTTCATGCTGCTTCTTTTGTGCTTTACGTGCATGGATCTTTGCCCCAGTGTGAATAGGAGTGGGAGAAACTGCAGGTGAGGTTGCGGTGTGCTTTTCACACGGCTGCATGTGTTTAAGGTAAATCAAGTACAACAAAACACGTATGGCAGGGCGTAAAATTTGCAAGTTATTTAATTAACAGTGTAATGCAAGTTGTTTAATTAACACTGTAACCCAGTGGGATAGTACTTGATTGATAAAGTGATTCAGCTGAGGCAATTACACTGCAACAGCTGTAATTGGAACATCAGGAGACAGGGAAGCAATGGTTTTGTTTGGCTGAACAAAGCTGTGCAGAGACAGCAAACTCAGGCTGTAATTATTTCCCACCTAGATGTAAAAGAATGGGAAATATTAATATCTATTAGGTTAGGAAATTATATAACCAGCTTATAAAAAAGAAATGTACAAATAAACAATAACCAGAATTATCTCTGGTATTTGTTTGCATCCTGAGAATGATCTTGCTGTGCTGGTGTAATTTCAGAGGCTGTATGCCAGACTGAGAGAGATCAGAAAGAGCCACACTAGGAATTAAAAAGTAATAACTTTAAAAAAATTTTTTAAAAAAAGGAAACAGTTCCACTGTGCTTAGGGGGAAAATCAGCTGCTTATCTGACACTGCCCTGTGTTCTGCTAATGATGCCTGTCCCTATACTCACTTGTATGATGGGATGGCATCAGGAAGGGAACCAGTGTTTATAACCCACTGGAAGTTGTTTGGGTAACAAGATGCCAGAAAACTGCAAGCTATCAGATGACAATTACATATACTGTGGGGCTTTGATTCCAGGTGACTTGGAGACCTCAAACTGTATCCTAATGATTGAATTTTTAAAGATAAAATCCTAAATGTGTTCATTTCTTCACTTGGAACTCCTGGGCCTGGTGGGGGGCACCAGTTGGCACAGGGTCACTGCACCTGTTGCCTGCGTCCTGGCTGGGACCTTTTCTCTGGGGCATCGGGTGGCCAGGTGCTCAATGGGAACTGGTGTAATGAGCTCATTAAAGCCAGGTAATGGCTTGTAAAGTCACTCAGGTGGACACCGTGGCTGTATCAGAATATCAGGTGTACAGTTTCTCCCTTCAGTTAAAGTGTTTCCCTACAGCCTTGCTATAGGTATTATTTTGTGGGGTCCTTTTACTTAGGAATAAAACCTGTGGGTAACCCATTTGTATCTAGAACAAAGATATTAAAATACCTTCTCATACAGCATTGAAATAGATTGAAAAGTAACAGGAGGAAAACGACAAAAAGACTCTCTAACTTAACTGTGGGTGGTAGTTGGTAGTAGCTGAGTGCTGCTCACCCAAACCCCTGCAGCCTGGCAGTGTACCCACTGCTGCTGGTGCTGGTTGATTACTCAACTCTCTTACGCCCGAATCAAACGGGAACATCAGAGCTGAGAAGCCCGAGGCTCTGGGGATGCAGTGTCTCTGCCAGTGTCCCAGAGCCTGGCTTTCCTGGGGTGCCAGCAGCCTTGTTTCCTGTCACTTCTGTGGGCTAATGGCTGTCTCTCCTTCTCTGCTTTGTTTCTCAGAGATATCAAGCCTGACAACATTTTACTGGATGAGCACGGTAAGTGCCAGGCTCTGTGGTCATGCACATGTGTAGGAGCAGTTGGAGACGGGAGACAAGCTGCAGCCTCGTGCTGCTGGTGCCATCGTTTGGTGTTGGGCTGTCCTGCTCAGCCCAGCTGCGAGCAGGAGCATCCCAGCCTTTTGTGCTCCACTTGCTGTCTCTTGCTTTTTGAGCAGCAGCGTCTTGTACCTTCAGGGCACTGGGCACCCTATGATGCTGTGGTGTTTCTGGGGTTGCCTTGGTGTTTTAGCCAACACCTCCTTTGGCTCACTGACTTGATGGTGTCCCTACAAGACACTGGCAGGGACCGTATGTTTGGTGCTGCTTGGGGTCAATATCCCAGTACACCTGATTTTAACATTTTCTTGGTTCTTGTTTAAAACTTACTCAAAATGCATCATTTGAAGGGCAATGCTTGTGTCACTGCAGGGCTTGTGCACAAACTGAATTAATTATGGTGCAATGGATAAGCCTTGGTCACGTATTTTCTTTTTCCTTGAGCATTTGACATGGGGAGGGAGCTCTGAAGAGGATTAGGGGCTAGGTATGTTATAAATGTTGCTATCAGTTTTTCTATAGTTTTTCATAGGCAAAACTCTTGACTATATTCTTGCATGGCTCTTCAGCCACATTTTTTTCCTGGCAAAGATCTTGCAGTGAAGAGTTGTCTGATATTTATTAGTTTGTAACTCATTAGAGAAACATTTTGTTAGGTCATAATTTTTTTTAAAATCCAAGTAACCCTATTGTTGTGGGAAATCTTCATTAGCAGCTAGAGCAAGGTGCTTGAGGAGAAAAGTCAGTGCAGGGAGGAGGCATACCTGCGTTTTTTATGACTTCAGAGGCTGTAGCAGAGATGCTGCAGCTCCCGAGGGAGGCCCTGCCTGGCTCTGTGACAGGGTGTGTGTGACCCAGGTTGCCTGGCAGCACCGAGCCCAGACTCGATCCGTTTGCATGTGACCTCTAATTTCAGAGCACTGCTTGATTATTTATTTAGGAGCTGGCAGCAAAGTGGCTTTGCCTCCAGGTGCTGGAGCCCCTGTCCTGCCTTGCTCCATCTTTCTCTGGCTGTTGCCCCCCACACAGACTGTGGAGAGCCCTGTCCTCCCTGAAGTGATGGGCCTGCTGGGCTGCCCATCTCGTGTGGGTCTGCTTTTGCTCAGTCCTCACTGTTGGATGCTTTGGTGACCCATCACCATTCTCCCAGGACTCTGTTCCGCTCAGACTGGGAGGACACAGCTTCCTGAGAGGAGCTGGGATCACCATGGCCATGGGAGGGTAGGTCAGCACTCCCTGAAGAGGGAAAAAAAAGAGGAAAAGGCTCTGTTCATCTCTGCAGCTGCATTCAGCCCAGGAAGACACAACCTACTAACTTTTATAGTGATGCTACAATTCGGGATGAATTTTGAGTCTATTCTCTGCTCACTGTGATTTTTTAAACTCTCTCTTGCAGAGGTTTCGGAGTGTTTTTTCTGGGGACATACCCTTGGCTCCAGTGTCCTTTTGTCTGTGACTTGTAGTATTCCTTTTCTTCATCCATGGCAGCAAAGGTTTGTCTTCTGACAAACTTAGAAAAGCTAAGAAAGCTTTGGACACACACAGAGTTCATTTTCTTTTCCAGACTGATCCTAAAATATAGGAAGACTCAAAACAATCATCACTAAATTACTTTTTGGAGAACTCTTGTATTTTCTGGTTCCCCAAAGGGAAAATAAGGGGATATTTGAAACAAGAGACATCTTCAAGCAGCCCGCAAGCTGAAATATTTCTATCAGTTCTGCCACCAGATTTTTTTACCTGGAAACTCCTTTCCATTGAGTATTTTACTTTATGTTTCTGATTCAGAGCTATTTCTTGTGTGAAATTAAAGCCAAGCCTGTTACACGTTAGCCTCTGTCTTTCAGGACATGTGCACATCACTGATTTCAATATCGCCACGATGCTGACGAAGGACAGCCCTGTCACCACCATTGCTGGCACGAAGCCCTACATGGGTGAGAACCAAGGGCAGTTACATGTTCTTGAATCTCCGTTTTGTGGGCTTGGGTGGACTGCTGTGGTGGGATACAGGTGAAGACAGTTTTGGTTAGAGCTGGGACTCTTTTCTTCCTGATCCACATCAAAACATACCCAGTTTGAAGTGAGGAGCACCCTGAAGAGGGGATGCAGGGTGGGGACAGGAGTCCCTCCCCAGAAATGCCTCAGTGCAGCTGGGGAATGTGCCTGTCCTAATTCATGGGGGAGGTGAAGAGGTACTTAGGCCACCTTATGCCGAGGTTGAGAGAATGTGCTTATTCTGAAGCTTGTTTACTATGAATGGTAGGCAACTCCTGTGTCAGTAAAAGGAATTTGTCTTTTTGGGCTTTGGGGCAGAGAAGCACAGAGAGTTTCCTGTGGAGAGGACTGTGGGGCTGCTGGGTGGCCCTGGTGCAGGAGCATGGCAGCACGGGAAGGGCAGGGGTCAGGTGTTCTGAGTTGCTCATTTCCACTTGGGATTGCAGCAAGGCAATTTTTTTCCCCCCTGTATTTCACAGCACCTGAAATGTTTAGCTCCACAAAACCCACCAGCTACTCCTTTGCCGTGGACTGGTGGTCGCTGGGAGTCACTGCCTACGAGCTGCTCAGAACTCGGGTATGTGTTTGGCTCGTGGCCTGGCTTGCTCTGCCCTTGGACGTGCTCTTGGGAGGGTTAATGCTTTATAGCAGAGATGAGATGGCCAAGCTGAATTCAAGGCTTAGGACTTATCACAGCAGAGGAAGCAGAGATCACATCTTCACCAGGGTTCTTGTGATCATGGTTAAGAGCTCAGAGAAGCTGCTGCAATACAGAACAGCATGTTGTGGCAGTTCCCTGTGCAGCTGAGGGCCTCTGGGCTGATATAAGGGGGCAAGGCAAACAAGCAACAGCTCCTGAAGTTTGGGGTGCAATATCCTTTATTTGGAGTTTCTATCCTGCAAGAAAAAATAAAACTTGAAAAAAACACTTGTTGCTGTTGTAACAAGACTGAGCAGTTGAAGCAAATGATGGGAAAAGTCCAATCCCTGCCTGTGCCATCAGGACTCTGCTGCTGACTTGGGCAAGGTTGGGAGCTTTGTAGCTAGACAAATACATCAGTGTTTTGAAAGTGTTGTGTAAAAAAAGTGGGACAAAATTTTGAAAACTACATTATTCTAAACAAAAGAATGTAATTTAAAGAGGAACATTTAAGATCTTGTGAGGCTTGGAAGCTTCTTTCAGTATGAGTATGCAAAACATGGTTTTTAAAACCTCTTATCATCAGTCTTTGCAGAAGACATTTTGATGAACAGATTTTTTAATTTGAATTTGTGTGTCTCAGTTGCATCAGTGGCCAGAGGGCAAAAGGGACTGTCACCCTGCATCCTGATGCCTGCCTGAGGCTGATGACCCCTCCTGGGACATCCTTTTCTGAGCTGATTTTATTGTTGGGTGATATTTGTCTTCTTTTCACTGGCATTGTCCCCAGCATGAGTGAAAAAAGTTTTACAGGGAGTATCAGGAGTGCTCTAACCACAGCAGTATATGTCACAGCCTTGTAAGATAAAAACACTGACCAAGCAAATTCCCACTGGTTGATAACTCTGACTTCTGGGGTTTGCTCCTACCTGTCCTGCTGTTAAATGCCCAGTTATTAGTGTAGTTCTTGCTGACATTTTGTTTTTTCATCTGAGCCATGGTCACACAGGGAGAGATGTCTCACAGGAGGCTGGGGACTGGACAGTGAGCCTGTGTGAAGCTTCTGTGTTCTAACCAGATTTCTCAAGAAGTCTGAAAAGCAGATAAATTCATGCTTGTCTTGTGGTGTTCCCCGCAGAGGCCATATCACATTCGGTCCAACACGTCCACAAATGAAATCGCTCACGTGTTCAGGACAGCTGCGGTGATGTACCCGGCCGCGTGGTGCCCGGACATGGTGGCGCTGATCAGGAAGGTGAGGGGTGCCCAGGGCTCCTGCCACCCCACTCTGCACTGCACGGTGGGAAGCGCTTGCAGGTAGTCAGGGCCAGGTCAGTGACCTTCAGAGCACACTGCGTGATAAATGTCAGCTGCACGAAGGCGATGGCAGCGAGCAGCGCTGTGTCCCGGGCCGGCAGTGGTGACAGCTGCTGCTGCACCTTCCCTAAGGACATGGGCAGCCTTGGCTTCCAGAGTTTCCTCTATAACTTTACACTCTGGAATTAACTGACTTAGAAGCAGATATTGATATATGCGTCAATAAATTTAGGCCTAGAATCACATTTTTTTAATCCTCAAGAAACATTTTTTCCAGTAATGGAAATATTTGCAAGAAGTGCTGACACTGTTGTAATCCTTTGATGCTATGTGGTTTATGCACCACTGCAATTTTTTTTTTCAATAAAGCTGTTATAAAAATTGCTTCAAAATCATTAGTGGAATAATTTTGAAGCTGAAATCCCATTTGAAATGAAGCCATAGCTTCAATAAACAGGACTATGGCTTAACAATGTTAGCAAAGCTGAGCACTTACACCCTGCATAGCAGCACTGGCAGAAAATTTTAAGGAAATATGTAAATAATTTTTGAATTTCAAGTAAGTGTGGACTTTCAACTGTGTGGTTTTTCAACATGTAGCTTTCAACTGTTCTTTGTTCCAAATAATATATATATATGTATTCTGTAATTTCTAATGAAATAGACTATCAAACCTTTTAACGAAAAGAGGCTGTCGTTCTTTGCTGAGACAGAATCATGGCATATTTTCTAGGAATAAAATTGTGGAATATCTCCTTTTGCTGAAAGTTCAATGAAGCCAGTATTTCATTAAGCCTAACAGTAATACAGGAATATTTGCTGCAGATGTCCTGTGTGTTGCTATGCTGGCAGTTTTTTCCTGGACCACAGCAGGCAGCAAGTCATGGAGGCTCCCTTGTGAATAAATAATACAATGTTGCAATTATTTAAATTTCCCAGTGCTCCTTTGCATCTGGATTAACAGCCATATGTATTATATATGAGCCCAAGTGTGGCTCCTTCCTGGTTCAGCCATCCCCTGTGGATTTCTGTATTTATTACCAGCCCAGGCAGATGTTTGTCCTCGCGGAGCCGCAGCGCTGGCGTTGGGCTGGAGTCCAGAGCTCTGCAGAGGGAGCTGGGCACTGGGGACAGTGCTGCTGACTGGCTGCATGCCAGACGAGCAGGGCTGTGCTGGTCACCTTGCCTGTAAATTCCCCAAAGGGTTTGGATCATCTGGTTTTCCTGCTGAGTTTTAGGAGTGCAAGGTGTCAGTTTATGCAATGTATAATCCTTGAACAGAGACCACTTCAACCCTTTCTTTCCACACAAGTAATCCTTACAGCAATGTTAAAAAATAATGTTATGAAAATAAGCAGTGTGAAGGCATACTTTCACACTGGAATAAGAGTATTACTTTAGTAGAGTGAGAAAACAGGCTGTTTTATTGATCCAGTCTTAAAAGCAGAACACAAACACCCAAGTGGAACTCCCAATTCCAAACAAATGCTTATTTTTAACATTGGACGAATTGTTTAATGCCACCGTACTGCCCCATTGCCTGCTCCTACAATGGGGATAAAAGTAATTCGTAAAAATGGGAATAAACAGAGGCAGAGCTTGTGAGCCTGTTGCATATCCTGGTGAGGAGACTCTGAGCCAGAGCAGGAGAGGCACTGGTCCAAATGCCAGCGTTGATGTGGTGTCTCTGGCACCAAGTGTCCTCAGCCATGCTCCACAGAATGGGTGCCCTGTGGGGATGGTCTCATCTCTTCCCTTTAACTCTTGCTGCAGTTGCTCGAGCTGAACCCCGAGAAACGTTTTTCTCAGCTGAAGGACATCCAGTCCTTCCCGTATCTGTCTGATGTGAACTGGGATGCTGTTCTCCAGAAAAGAATAATGCCAGAATTCATTCCCATGGTAAGGCCATTTGAGTGTAAAAGTTCCTCACATCCAGCACTGGGACATGGGACATTCTGACAAATTTCCACTGAAGCATCAGGTGTCACAAGGGGAAAAGAGAGACCAGGGCAGAGCTGTCTCTTCCCTGAGTGTGTAGCAAAGAGTAATGGAGGAAGACTATAGTGTGGGTGCCCCATAACTGATATGCCCTGTTTGTAATGTTCCTGGAATTTCTGGGTGCGGAACTGGTGTTACAGCCCACTGGGCTGTGCATCTGTGTGGGATGAACAGTGCCTGTGAGCCCTCTCATGCTGGCCCATGCTCTGAGCAATGCTGCTCCCCACATCCAAAAACCTAGTGCACCAGGATGGGCTCAGCAGCAGCCTGGAGATCACCCACCATCTTATGGGAATTGTTTTCTCCTGCAAGGCTTCCCCCAACAAGCTCATTGTTAACAGTAAATAGCACATACATTAGATTTGTTTATGGGCCTTTTTAAATTGAATTAAAACACCACATAAATAACATAACCCTTATGAAGAATAGTCCAACTACTCCATCTGGTTTTCAGCAGAAGTTGGGCTAAACTATGAATATTTGTTAATTGTATATCCACCCTTGTTGCTGGGTTTCTCTGTGATGGGTACAATTCTGTATTGCTTGAAGACCAGTTCCACTGGGCTGTTGTGCTACTCTCAAAAAGGCACAACCCAGCCAGGACACTGTCCTCATCCTCATTGCCACTCCAAAGCAGCCAAATGGCAGAGTAGAAGCAGGAGCACAGAAGGAGCCACTGTGACACCTTGAATATGGCCCGTAGCTGAAGGGACTGATAAAGAATATCGGAAGTATAGCCAGTGCTCTTGGCTGCATGTGCAATTGTTAGTAGTGCATTTTTTTTACAAAATTCAGCTCCCAGATGCAGTCCACGTTATAAGAGACTCCTTAAGACAGTCTCTGATGACTTAAGGCCACTTCTCTCTCCCCTCCAGAAAGGCAGACTGAACTGTGACCCAACCTTTGAACTGGAAGAAATGATCCTGGAATCCAAACCTCTTCACAAAAAAAAAAAGCGCTTGGCTAAGAAGGAGAAAGACACAAGCAAAAGCAATTCATCCCAGGTGAGAGCAAACAGGTAAAAGCATGGTCAAGAAGGCCTTTCACTTTTCAATGACTGCCATCTAGCAAGACCACAGTAAACTGAATTATTTTTTTTCCATTGTGACCAACTTTATTCCTAAAACTCTCCCCATCTTCCCTGTGGTGAAGGGCAGGATGTGTATTCACTGCTTTACTGCGAGAGCCTTAATGCCATTCTCCCCATTGCAGGGCTAAAGATGATCTGTGCCTAAACATAGTGCCATGTGTCATTGAAACTGTCCTTGCAATGTTTTTCTGTGTAAACTGTGAATTTATTCTCTGTCTCCTTTATTTTTCTATTCCAATGTGAAAGGCCAGCCACCTCCAGAAGCACCTGGAAATGCTCCAGAGGGACTTCATTGTTTTCAACAGAGAAAAGTAAGTTTTGATCCAGAGGCAGCAGAAGAGGCACTGGCCCTTGCCAAAGCCTTTGGCAGTTTTCGGGGGCCCAGGGCAGGCGGGGGGCTGTGGGGGCCCTGTGTTGGAGGAGCTTGGGGCACTCAGGGCTGAAGGAGCTGTGGGGTGAGTGGCAGCTCACGCCAAGCAGTGGGGAGCTCCAAGACAGCTGTACTTCTATGGGGTCTTGGCACTGCCTGGGCTTTTCCTGACAACTCAATCATCCTTTTCTATCCCCAAGGGTACGACCCCACCATGGCAGCATCCAAGAGACCATGACAAAAAGTGGAGGCCCACACAGGGAGGACAGTCAGAAAAACAACCTCTGAGAACAGCTCAGCCCCTGCAGGGGACTGGGACTGGGGCTCACCCACCCATGCACCTTCACAATATCAGGCTGTAGACTTGTCCTCTGCTGCTGGGACCCTGCCAGTAGCCCAGGGCACAGAGGAGAGCTGGGGGACCCACTCCCTCAGCTTTCCCCCTCACAGCCAGAGAGTCCTGAGCATGGGGGGAGAGGCTGTGGGGGCTGCCTTGCAATTGGCCACAGCTGGTTAGACTCAGATCCTGTTGTGTTGCCTTTCCTGGGGGCAGGAATGGGAGCACAGGACAGTGTCCACCATTTTGGCTTGGCTGGCAGGTGACACAGCCTGGTGTCACCATGCAGGCAGCTGCTGCAGCGTGCTGAGAGGTGCCCACAGCCGTGCCACAGGGCTCGGCAGAGGTTGGCATTCCCACATGGATGGGCTCATGGCTGGCTGCCCCAGGGGGAAGAGGTGGCTCCCAGATGCAGGGTCTTCCCCAATGCATTGCGACAAAAGTGGCCTTTGCTTACAGACAGCTCCTGCAAACATCCTGTGAGGGTGGGCACGGGAGGCTGGAGATTAGCTCCTTCCTTAGTTGGGAGGAGGCAGCAAAGCTGTCCTGCCCATTCAGTGCTCTATGTACCCAGCAGGGCTGGCATGGTGGGTGGCCAGTGTGCAGACAGATGTGGACACCAAGCAGTAACAACTAGGTGCTGGTGAATCTAGATGCTTTACCAGTCTAGCCTGAAGAATGCATTTACCATCATGTTAAAACTGCTGCAGCTCACTGAATCTGATGGGGTTTGGCTTCCAAAATCAGAGGGGAATTTGAATGTGTATTTTGAATGTCTCCACCAGTGAAATCACACTTGATTTAAGCAGGAACTGTCTTCAGGAACAACTGCACTGCTGGTGTGGTCTTTCCAAGACTGAGATTGGCCAAAGCATTGCTACTGTGGTAATGCCAGGAATGATGCTATTATTTAAATGCTTTGACAGGCCTGAGGTTTCACCTCCTTATTTGACATTTTTCCCATTCTTAGCAATGTAGTGAACATGTGATGAAGTCTTTGCCTCCCACTAACCCAAAGGTAAACATCCTCTCTGGCCCACGTGTCTGTGCAGTGGCTTGCAGCAGGTGTTCCAGCATCAAGCAGTGCAGTTATGTCTAAAAACAGGCTTTAGTTTGGTGTCTTCCATGTTCTGGTCCCTCTTGCAGTGGTGGGGGCAGGTATCCCACAGCCGGCTGCTCCCCAGCCCCTCAGGGTGCCAGAGTGAGGGGAAGGCTGCCCCACTCCGTGTGCTGCAGCCTCACCACCTCCCTCACATCGCCCTGCCTGTGCAAACAGCCCTCGGGAAAGGCAACCCTGTTCTGCCCAGGGAGCTCTAAAGCTGGAGCGGAATTAATTCATCAGTAAGAGGGTATGGGAGTCCTCAATGAGCGTCATTGTCATGGGAAAGTCACCTTTTCCTGCTTAGTCACAACACACCTTTCCCTGCTCCATCAGAAGGCACCCCAGTTAATGTCACAGTGTGCCTGCTCTCCCCTTCCCCAACCATGCTGGCTTTCAAGCACTAGGACTTCGCAGTGGGGTGGGAACTCCATGTCTCTCTGCCTTTGACTCATCATTCCCAGGAAGGCTATCCAGAGCACCTCCAGCATTCTCCACTGATCCTCTGCTCTCTGCCCAGCCCTATGGCAGGTCTGGTGCCAGGCACCAGCGGGCAGGACTGTGCTGACAGCTGTCCCTGTCTCCTGCACAGCAAATCACTATCATTGCTCTGGTGCAGGCAGAGGTTCATACACCATAAGTGTATTTATCTGGAATCCCGGCTCTGCTCCTCACTAGGGAAAAATCTGCTGCTGCATAAATACCTCTCCACTGGCTGGTCAGAAAAGCCCCAAAACAACTGAAGTACTTAAATGGAAAGAACATTGCATATTTTAAAATTTCAAAATTTAGAAATTTAAAGATTTCTGCAACCATCTCTCTGTTCCCCTCTTCCTCTATACACAGAGGCACAGTCTCAGCTTAATCTCTACCAGGCAACAGGAAAAATCCTCAATTACTTGATGGAAGAACTTCACAAAGCTTATAAGCACAGCCTTCCCCACCTTGGCACAACTGTTATGGCCTGGCCCCTTAAGGATTGCGGCAGAGACAGCTTGTCCTGCCCAAGTTGCAGACATGTAAAAAAAAGTATTTAAAGGTCAAATACTAAAGGGGGGGAAAAGTGTATTTGTTTAGCATAGCTGAAACTGACCCCTAATTTTTGTAATCTTTAAACAACAATCACTTTTTTTTACATGCTTTTCAAGCTTTAAAGGACAGTGCCTCATTCTAACAGACAATGCCTGATGGAAGGGGAGCATTTCACTGATAAGAGTCCACAGAAAACAGCCTCCAAGGCTGTCTGGCCAGGATGACCCCAAAGCTGTGCCCAGGCAGTGCCATGTGAGGCTGGTCCCTGTCAAGACACAGAAGACAGGCACAGCTCCTGCCAGGCAGTCACAGCCCACAGTGGGCAGACCAGGCTCAGAGACTGCATGGACAAACTGAACAGCTGTTACAAATACTTGCATCATGCTGTTTTGCCAATACCATTACCTGAGAAGCTACACCAACACCCTGACACATGTAGCAGCGAGCACTGCATGGTGTTACCATGATAGCCTGTTGCTGCAGCCCCCTCCAGCCCCAACACCACCCAAACCCCTCTGCTGCCCCAGCCCAGTTCCCTGTGGGTGCAGCTGGGCACTGCCCCTGCCAAGCAGCAGGGGCCTGAGGAAGAGAAGAGTCAACTGACAACATGAGCTGTTTGAAGGAACAACTTTTTTTTTAATAAAGTGTACAAAGTAGTAAAACTCCTTACACAAGGTGCTGTGACAGCTGTTACAGAGATGATTCGAGCTCCCCCACAGGCCTCATGATGAAACGCCAGAGCATTGGGTGGAGATGAAGGAGATGAATGTGACAGGCCCACCTGTCCCTACGAGCTCAGTGCACCTGCCCTCCCCATCTGCCATCCTGCCTCCGGCCAGACCCTGCCCCCTCACCTGCCTGGCCAGGTCGCCCTGGCCATTCCCACTGTCCCACACCACGGCATCCCACACACGTTCAACACCAATAACATTGAACTGAGCAACTTGTCCGAGCAGCATGCATACAGAGAGGAAGAGCAAAACACAACCCAACCAAACCCACAACAGTAACAACAACAGAACTTTAAGGCTATGCAAAACCAAAATGAAGCAACATCTTTAAAGCTAGGTAGCAAGTAGCATTTGTGAAACATAAGGCTTGAGGCTTATTGATTCTTCAGAACAGGTTTATTTCTTTTCATTCTTCAACACCAATGTACCATTTTTCTTCCTTTGCTTGAACGGGGATTTTGTTTCCTCCTCAGCCAGGACATTTAGCTCAGGGAGGTGATGTTGGAGCGGCCTCCCGGGGGTGCGACAATGCGCTTGCTTGCTGAGCGCATGCCTTCATCAACCTGGGTACCTGAGATGAGAAAGTACAAAAGGAAGGGGGAAAGTAAAGTTAAGAGCATCTTCTTCACAGGACTGAGCAGTCAGGCAGCCTGGAGTCTTGCCCAGGCCCTCCAGAGGCTATCTACTGCAACCTGCTCCCTCTCCAACTCCAGTAGCAACTCACAGCCTCAGTGGCTTCGTGAACAGACCCACGCAGCAAGAACAGCATCTGATGCTGGCCTCCATGGCCACCGTGGCCTCCAGGTAGTCTGCCTGGCTATTACTGCAAGGTGCAGCTCCAGCCATGTCCTTTAAGGGACACACAGGATCTTGCCCTGCCATGATCCACTCTTGTGCTTTACCTTGCCGCAGGCCACCTTTAACTGTCCCCCGCCCCAGGCCAGGGACTGCAACATATGGCCAGTGGCTCTGCCCCCTCCCAGCCAGCCACCACATGTATTCACCTGACAGGCTGAATCCAGACTGATGGAGATTCCTGACGGGCGGTGTCTGACGTGTGGGGGACCCCCTAGTTGACCCCGCAGGGGTGCCCCCCTTGGGGGTGGTGGTCAGGTCAAACACGGGTCCATCATACAAGCCCCGGGGCACAGCATGCACCTCTGCCATCTGTCACCAGAGAAAAGAGGACAATGACACTTCTCTGAACCCGGGGAACATCATGCTCCAGCCATCCACCAGCTCCTCAGTCCCCCTGCAGAAGGACGTCACATTGCTATGTACCATAAGTCCTGCAGCATTGAGGCCTGGCACAGCCCCACTGCCCTGTAAGGTGTGCACAGCCAGTGCAAGAGGCTATCACCCATATGGGGTTTATGCTGCACAAATCAGGGAGGAGAAGGCGATTTTGGCCAATCTCTTCATTTTAAACAGTATTTCCCTCCAGACTCCTGCTGCAGCAGGACAGGATGAAGAGAGATTACCACTGCTAACCTTAAGGAGCATCTGTCTCCACCACGGCACAAAGGGCTCCCTATCCAAGCCTCAGCTATTCTGTACATTCAAAATACACCAGCAATTTGCAGCACTGCTTACAGGGTTCAGCAAGAACAGCAAAGGAAAACCAACCAGTTATTAAGGGCAATTTGGACTAACAATAACCCAACTCTGTCCCCTGGCATCCCCACCTCCTCACCTTCCTCCTGGCTTTGATGCGCTTGTAGACGTAGTCAGGGAAAGGGCTGCTGGGCAGGAATCGTCCAGTCCCCTGGGTCACATGCAGGTTGCCATCCTCCAGCATGATCTTCCCCTGGCATATGACAACTAGTGGGGCCCCACGGAGCTCCATCCCCTCAAAGATGTTGTATTCAGCCACCTGCAGCAACCGCAGGATGGTGGTCAGGAGGGACAAGAGCACCGCCTGCCCACTCAGGGTGGGTCAGTCCCCATGCCTCACTGCTGGAGTCACCAATGCAGGCAGAAGACACCTCTAAAGCCTTGCATGCTCAGAGGCCTCCTGTAGCTCACTAGCCCATCACAGTAAAAGCCCACCAGAGTTCCCAACATGAACCAGGACCTCCTGGTTTGAAGCTCAGTGTGAGGAAGAACTCCCAGAGCAGATAAAGGCAGGACCTAGGCTTGAGGTAAGGCATGAACAAAGCACTGTGGCAATGCCAAGAAAAATACGTGTGCCTGGAAGAGGAACCAAGTTAAGGAGAAACGGGTGTCTTTCCACCTGCATAGGCCAGGGTCAGGAGAAGAATACTCAAGCAGGGTGAAAAAGCCCCATGTGCCTAGGGCTCATGGACACTCAACCCCTAGTCACAACAGGCACTGCCTAGAGCTTGGGCTCAGTCCCTCCTCCTCAGAGCCAAGCAGGACAGTACCAAGCTCCCAGCAGCCAGGCAACCTTTCTACAAAACTACTCACACGCCACCCTCCAGCTTTCACACAGATGAGCAGAGGACTTACAGACTGATGGGTTTTTGCTGTGATGATTTTTACTGCATCAGGATCCCATATAACCAGATCGCTGTCCGAGCCCACTGCTATTCTCCCTTTTCGTGGATACAGGTTGAAGATTTTGGCAGCATTAGTGCTTGTCACAGCCACAAACTGGTTTTCATCCATCTTTCCAGTGGCCTGCACACACACAAAGAGAACTAAGTCCATCTATGGGGAAAGGGTGAGTTAAGAGCCCTGGGAAGCACCATCCTCACTCCCACACAAGGTGCGGGCTGGCTGGACCCAAGCTTCTGAGGCTGATCTTTCTAGCTAGAGCCAGACAGACCAAGGACTGGAGGCACAGTTACAGCTTCTGGATGTTCACCCCAAGCCTGCAACAACCACCCCTCCTGCCCCAGCTTGATTTGACTCTCAAAGCCAGAGAGGGAATAAGCTGGGTGCCCAGTTCTACGGGGCAGTAGCACAGGTGTGTGAGATGGCAACCACCTCTTCCCACTCTGCCCCTTCCCTGGTTGGACTCTCACCACTGCCTTGTCCCAGATGACAGACATTCGCTCCTCTATGCCATTGGTTCCTTCTGGGATCACTGTGAAGTTGTCTTTTCCAATGGCTTTCTGCGCAGTGCTGAAGGTACAGTGAGCACTTCCTGACACCTGCAGATCACCACTGAAGAGGGGTGAAACAAACCCACTGTCAGGTGTTTTGCAGTCAGACAGCAACAGAGACATGATTTCCTCTGGCCACAAGCAGCCCCCAGCTCAGGTTTTTTTTTACTCTGCACCCTCATTTCCACAGTCCCCCAGCCTGAAGGCTTCCACCTGACCCAGCCCCTGGGGCAGCTGTGTCACATGGGGGCAAGAGACCTCTGCCATGCTGTGCTACCCACCTGAGCATGGACAGCATCCTGCACAAAAGAAAAGTCAACAGCTCAGGCCCTAGAGAACAGGGTGGTCTTTGTGTCAGGCCAGAAGATGTCCTTTCATACTGGACTCCATTTCTGGCAGTTTGTCAGGTCTGCTTGAGAGAACCCTTCTACCACACAGGGAGGAAGAGGCCTCTCTGCTCCAGGGCTGTCTCCCAGTCGCACAAGCCAGCCCTTGCATTGTGCACTGCCAGCTCCTGCATGCTGAGGGCTAGCACAGTCCTCCCCCACCCCATGAAAGCCTGCTGCAGTGGGATGGAGGGAGTTTGGACTGCCCAGAAGCAGCTCTCTGCAGGGAGCCCAGAAATGCTTCACTGAGGCCTCTTCACCCTCTGCCCAAAGGGGTACCTGGACAGATGAGATACCTTGACCCATCCTGCTCCTAGGAAAGAGGAAGAGCCAGCGAGCTGCTCACAGACAAGGCAGGGCGAGCAGCTGCCCATGGCTCCCTGAAAGTCACCCAGCTGCTGCTTGGTCCTCAAGTAACACTGGACAGGCAGCAATTGCAAAGTCATTGCTGCCAGGCAAAAGGAAGCAAACCAAGGCAGGCCAGCTCCCAGCACTGCCAGCATGAGGCAAGGGGCCTCAAGGACCTCGACAGTGAAGACAGTGACTCTCCTCGAGGCTGCAAATCTGCCCTAATCCACTGGTAATCTCCACCTTCCTCTGATCATTTCTGCCATATGTCTGATGAACTGTACAGACAGAGAACCAGAATGACGACACAACATGCTTCCTGCTGGAGACAAACAAGCCATCCAGCCCAGCTGGAATCTCACAGTCTCTCCTCCTGCTGCAGCCTCACAGAAAGTGGTATAGCAAAGGTGTCAGGACAGACACCTATGAGCTGCAGGGACCAAGAATTTCTTGTGTCTTCTTTGAGGTCTGGGCTACATTAGAAGTGGAAGGCAAGGAGTAGAAAACCAGTTCAGGAGCTGGGCTCACATTTCCTCGCCCATATCATACTTCCAGTATGCGCTTAGGTATCTCTTGTTCATTGACAAATGAACACTTCACTGCAAATGCACTGGCATTTCTCTTACACCCAGACAAGCATTTCCACTCTGGCACAACGCAGGTTTATCCTAACGTGTCCTGCTGGAGACACCTCTTAGTGACTCCTCAGCCCTTATTCATCTTGGTAGAGATGTTTCCAGTATTACCTCAAAGGACATTGCCATTTACAATCCCCTCAGTGTCAGCCATCCCCTGGCTAACAGACCAGGCAGCACACACGCAACTGATGCACAAACATGGGCTGAGAGTGGAGGGGGATGGACACATGGCACAAAGGGCAGGAACATGCAGTGTTCCTCAGCTGCTGCACTGGCCTTGCAAGTGAGAGGACAGAGTGTAACTGTGAAAGGTCACTGCAAATTGCTGAAGTGCTTTTTTTGCTTGTTTTCAAAAAATCCTTTCTTTACCCTTTTGCCTTCAGGATGAAAAAATAACCTGCCATCCCAGCCAGATGTGCAGGAGCTGCTCCTGAAGGTCTCCTGCACTCTGCAGGCTCTGCTACTGCTCACCTGTATAGGTGTGTGAATATATCTGCTTTGTATTTGACTGGGGTCCCCACCAGCCTGTCTAACCTGTTACGCTCTCCACATTGGTGCAGCATCCCACATCATAGCGCAGCATCCCAATCCAAGCATCCATTCCCCACTTCTCCAGCTCGATGAATCCTTCCATTGACAAGTCTGTTTTAGCTTGCCATAATTTCTTTGTCTTCTTCAGGGCATTTAAAATGGTTCATGACTACTGGTATTTTTCTCATTAGTGATGTTAAGCCTAATGTGTCCTCCCTCCACTCTTGAGGACAAACCAACGTGGCTTGGAGTCAGAGCCATTTCACTGCTCAGTTCATTACACACCTGTGCACAGTGAAGTGGTACAGGCTGGACTAACCTTTCTTCCCTATCCAGAGTACACTTTCTCCTAGCAGTACCCTCAGCAGAGTTGTCACTCACCTGGCCAGGAGGGAGTTAAGGTAGTCAGGAGTGGTTGGGTCTGGGCTCAGTGGCGGAGAGACCACAAATGCTGCAGCCTTCGCCCAGTTCTTGCTCCAGTAGTGTGTTCCATCAGTCCCCAGACTGGCCGTGATGGGCTCACCAAACACCACAATGCCTGGAGAAGGGCACAGAAAGAACAGTGTTTCGGTGGAGCCTGGTGGCATTCTCTGCTGCACAGCACTAGCAACAGCCTGCAATGTCCTGAGAATACCCAGACCCATGCCATCACCATAGGGTCCTCCTGCTCAAGGGCACACATCCTCGTGCACCAGAATCCCCCTTCACATCACCTGGGGCAGGGGCACAGAGCCCACTGAACAGAGACATGCACATGCCTGCACTTGTGGGGCATCTCTGTGCTCCAGCACCACTGACAAATGGAGCTCCCAGACACCTCAAAAGGCACCCAAGCATTTCCAAGGGGCGAGCATTTCAAAGGGTGCCAGAGCTATACACAGCAGCTCAACCCACATGCATTGAACAAGTATTCCCATTGAGCCCTTCATAGCTGCAGACAAACTGTGGTGCTTAAAACATTGCTCCTACCTGTGCCCCACATATTGATGTTACCTGATTGTCAACAGGAGGTGGCTCCATGTGGCCTACTGCAGTGTCACCCTGCCCTTCACAAGTCAGGCAAACTCCTAAGCTAACTACTCCCTAGCAGAAGGTGAAGCACTAGACAGCGCTTGAAGCACAGTGCTGATCTTGGCAAAACAACCACGAGGACATGAGGACCACATAATCCAGCATCCTGGTGGCAGCAGCAGGGCTGAGTGTAGCACCAGCTGCCACTCACCTTTTTTTCGGGCTTGTGAGATGAGGTCAGCAGCACTTTTGCTCATCACTTTAGTCACGTAGAGAGGGCAGTTGGTCTGGCTGGCAATAGTGATGGCCCGAAAGACAGCTTCTGCTTCCAGCTGGAAGAGAGGATGGCACACAGCTGCAGAGGAGCACTGGCTGGCAGGGACGAGCCCCTGTTACTCCCAACACACCACTGATTGCTGCGGACACCCTGTGCCCTCGCTTTTACCTTTGACTCCCCCAGGAGTCAAAGGACAGGACAGTTTCATCAGGGAGACCTGAGGGGGGAAGCTTCCATCTCCCCAGGGCCTGGCCCAAAGGCAGGCTACAGCAACACAATGCCTGGCACAGGAGCACTATCTGAACCCTGCTCAGGGGCCAGCAGAGCTGCATCTGCTGTTTTTTCCCTGCCTGGTTCCAGCTCTCATGACAGCCCAAGGAGCCCAGGGACTGCTGCCCAGCCTGCCAGCACAGCTTGCAGGCTGATGCCAGGCAGTGGGAAGGTCCACCCTTTCACAGCACTCCCCTGCCCCAGGCTGTCCTATGGCTGCAGCAGGTTTAACTAGATGTCCCCTGTCAACCCCCATGGCAGGGTGCAGAGGGCTGCATGCTGGCAAGCTGCTTGTATTTGAGGCCTGGCTATCCTGTAGTGCAGCTTCTGCTTGCCCCAGACTGCTGACAGCTGCCCCATCTCACTGTCCTGCTGTTAGCAGAGGTACGATTTCCACCAGGAGGGATATCTTTGGACCATTACATCAGCCTGTGCTCAGCCTGAGCTCAGCCCCAGAGTTCCCCGAGTTCTCCATAATTTGGCTTCAAGTGTTGGCTTGAGAAAGTTCGAAACAGAAGCCTTAAAAAGACACAATGATCCAGCCCCCAGGGCAATGCCTGGGACCATGCCAGCCGAAATGTCCCAGGGCAGAGAAGAAGAACACTGCATCCAGACACACATGCACTTCTACTCCTTTCATACTTCTGCAGATCTGTTTGCTGTACAGTGAAAAGAGGTTTTTCTCTTCTTAAAGACTCTTTAAATAGAAATTTAAGTGAGAAGTGATTTTTTATCACCATACTTATGGGCTGTAGTAGTTGATGGGGTTTAACATGTGGATAGGAGCAAATAGCCATCACTGCATACCTTCAGAGCAGGTTAAAATCTGGAGCTGCATCATCCTGTCCTACCAAGTCACCATCGTCACCTGACAGAAGATGCCTTTAACCCCCACTGAGGTCCCTCCAGGACAGAGCCACAGACTCACTCTCCTAATGCTTTGCCATCTGCCTGCAGGCTTTATGCGGTAGCAGGGTCATTTGTGCTCCACCTAACATCTTCCAAGGAAGAGTACGTTCTGGAAGAAGGACACTGTTTATTTTCAAAGGCAATGAGATCTGGATTTGGCTGAATGCATAGTATCTACAGCCTTGCACTGTTCTCACTTGCCTTATACTTTAATGGCATTTCAAGATCAAACACCTGACAATGTTTTTATTGGCTTTGGATGAGATCTGCATTGCTTATGGTAACAGGGCAGTTCTCAAATCTGGGCACAACCACAGCTTCCCGTAATTGCACTTTAGCTTGCCAACTAGTGGCAACAGGTCAGAGTCATAAAAATAAGAGGGACTCTAAGCTGCTGTGTTTGACACTGAGACTCTTCCCTGTACAGGAAAATGCTTTACACTCTTGTATTTCAAAGAGAGTAAGTACTATTATTACACTAGGCCATTTATGTTGTTACTAGCCCAAATACAGCCATCTTCCTACACTTTTAATTTAAGCCAACTGATTTTATTTCAGAAGGCCCTGAAGTACAAATCTGTCCCTGTGCTTCCCTGCTCAACTTTGCTATTGTACCAAATTCCTATTGTTTTCTTCTTTCACATGCTATGGGAAGTCAAAGCACCTCTCAGCAGGGAGTTATGTGAAGGGAACCTATCTAAAATTAGACTCAACTCATATTAATGGACCAAACAGAAAAATCCATACAAGCTAAAATTAGAAGCAATCTCATTAGAGTTCTGACAATGATTTGTAACCAGGGAATTCCCCTTCTCTTTCCCTCCCCCTCCTTCAAACAATGGCTTCGTCCATCTGCCTCTGTAACACCCTTTAGAGACTAAGCAGATATAAAGGAGGAAAAGGCTGGAATCTGTCAGCACTTAGATGTGAGCAGTAAATTCTAAAACTTATCAGTAGATTCTTCTTAGGCTTCTCACACCTGTGGAGTCACCTATATAAGACATATGCCCCCAAAGCAGCCTCAAAGACTGCCACAGCCATACAGACATTTTGGTTGATTGATTCCTCTCTGTGAGACTCAGAACAAGGACTTCTGTCTCTTCTGGGCAACTCAAGCACAACTAAGAAACATCTGTCACAAACATGCACCTCACTCTTTCCTGGGCTGCTGATGAAAAAAGATAGCAGTGCCTGTAAAAATGGATACCCCTGGATGTACACGCACTCTCCCCTGCCCTGATGCTTGCTTGGCCCCACTGAACACACTGAGAGCCCTACTGTGACGGGGAAAACTCTTCAGTGAAGCAAGGCTGAGCTGTCCTCTGCATCTTACCTCCTCAGGTCTGCTCAGCACGTGGCCTTCAGGGCCTGTTATTCCCATCTCCAACATCCTGGCTTGTTCCTAGGACATCAAAAGAACAGAGAGATATTACAGGACTAAAACTATCAACCAAAACAGCAGATCCCTTCTGTGTCAAGCCCTTCCCTCAGGACCATCAACACCCTATGTCCTGTGGAACCACCAGGCATGGTGAGAGGCTGCTGTACCCTCAAGGGATTTGAAAGAGAAGGAGGGAACACGGGGAAATGGGAGGGCAGACACTAAGTTAAACCACTTCAATGAAACAAGAACAATGTGGCAACAAAACAGGGCTACAAAACTCCCAATCCTCTCCAGTTCCCAGGTCTGTGAAGTGCTACCAATTACTAATTTTGGGGCATTTTATGATTAGGCAGGTGCTAAAATAGAGATAAGCTCTGGCCAACACAATTCCTCTGACCACTCGGTTCTCATCTGAAGGAGCCATCCAACTGTGCACTGCAGCTCTAAAAAGTCCAAACAAAAACTAATTCTTGTAGTCTGAAAAGATGCTCAAAGAATGACCTCTTGGTTCATGCTCCTTCAACTCCCAAGAACAAGAGAGAGAAAAAACCAAATAGTTGTAGAGCTTAACTGAGCAATGTCTTCTGTGTCTTAATGAGAATCGAAAACATTTGGACCTTCTGTCACCCAGCACCAATTACAACACAGCAGGCCAATACACACTACCCACTTGATCACTAAGCCACGTCCCTCAGAATATCTGCCTTGCAAATCCAGCTTCGTTAGCTACCTGTTTGCTTACAGGGAGAAATCTCTCTTGCCAAGGCAGTTCTCAATAGACTTCACCTCTCCTGGTTTACTATGTGCAAGGCAAAGGTCTCTGCCTCTCCACACTGAAGGCAGCTGCATCTGGAGCAAACATATCGCACTTGATGGACATTCACTTCCATTTAGGTAATTGCTAATGGCACTATTTCAGATTTGCTTACGCACAAGGTATTCACAACAAAAAAATCTTGCTAACTTTGATGCTGCTGCTGTACAGCAAAGATATAACCTTGCACAAGATGTCCAGCTTCAGAGCCATTTTGCTAATGCCCCATACCAAATCTGCCTGATACAGATTTTCAGTTCTTGCATGCCAGAAGTATTTAGTTACCTGTGCAATTATATCCCCGTTTTCTGCATGAACTTGAGCTATGGCACCCAGCTCTGCCAGGCAGCTGAAAATCTCATACAGCTAAAAGGGAGACAAGAAGAATTGATTACTGAGCAGGCTGCCCATGACCCTGGCACCCCTCATGGCCCTTCCACCCATGGCCCTGGCAACAGTAGGACCCAGTGTAGCCATGCCAGGCAGAGCTCTGGCTGTGCAGGGACCAGCTCTCTGAAGGATGCAGTCACCAGCAGATGTTCTTGGAGATCTCCACACTAGACCTTTGCCTCCCCCTGCAGTGCAGGAGCCCAGCCAGCCCACAGCACAGCCTGGAGCAGCCCTGCACAGGCAGCCAGGGTAGAGGTGAGGAGCAGCAAGGCCTGGCCAGGGGCAATAGGCACCAGCCTTATGAGCTGCCCCACGCCCATCATGGCTGTCACCCTGCACTGCTCCTTGAATCAATACAACCATGGCGGTGCAGGGGGTCTCACCTCAGTGTTGGACATCTGGTACAAATCCTTGTAGGCCATATACACCATGAAGGAGTTAACACCTGGGGCAGGGCAGAGAGGAGAGAGAGGTGAGCTGGGTAGGTTAGGCTGCCTGCTCTGGCCACCCTCCCCACCAGCCGCCCTGTGGGGCACAGCTCCTGCTGGCAGCTGTGCAAAACCCTGCAGGCACCCAACAGCGCAGCCACCTCCTGCCCACCCTGGCCAGGGGACAGGGCTGGCCAAGGCCAGGCAGGGAGCCACAAGACACAAACCTTTCTCCTGGACCATGGTGTGCAGCTCCTGCCTGACGTGGTCGCTCCAGCGTGGGATGTCCACATGCAAGGCGTAGTCGCAGCAGGCCTTACCATCAGCCCACTCCCGCCACCGCTCCAGCGCCTCGGCCAGGCTGGACTCCGGCTCTGGCACCACGTGATCCACTGCAGGGGTACAGCAGAGCAAGGGCTGGGCAAGGGCTTCCTAGCCTGGCCATTCCACCACGGCCTGGCAGCTCCACCACCCCAGGCTGGCCTCTTCAACAGCTTCAAGGCAGCTCACCTTCACAACATGTCTTGGCTCCTCAAGTGCATTTATTGGCAGGGAAGTGCACAGAGCCTTTGTTTAATGGCCTCTGGCACAGGATCAGGGGTTTTTACGTGCTTCTGCTCAGAAACTGTCTGAAAGCTGAAGAGCCTTGTCTTTCCCCATCCCCACTCCCACCCCATTAGCACACAGCCTCCTGCCACACTGCAACACTAATGCACCTTTTATTGCACAGCATGGTATCTTCACACATTGCCACAGACCATTTCACAAAACTTTTTTTTTTTGGCATAGAGGAAGGAAAAATGGTGGGGGAAGGACAAGGAACTCAGCCCTTCATTGGAAGGATCAACACTTGCTCCTGCATCCCAAGAAACCCTGTAGTGCACACAGCTGTAACCACTGCACAGGACAACACCTGGACCTCAAACCAGTGCACAACCACAGTATCCTCCAGGGAAGGACCTCAGAATTCCCTTCCCTTTTTTGTTAGCACTGTTTATTTTTGAGCAGTGTGGGATGCCAACATACTGCTCTGTTTCTCTGCTCAGAGCCATCTGAGCACCATGCTGCCCTACTGTTATTTAACAGAGAAGTTGTGCCATTGCTCCTTTTTAAAGGTCCCAGAGGCAACAGTAGCTGCAGACAAGCACTGCAGAACACAGGATCTCCAAGGCCAAGGGGTCCTACGTACATCTCCTGTCCTACCACTTCATCATTACTAAGGATCAAAAGATTCATCCCAATCCTTACTTCCCAGACTGCACTGACAGAGATCACAGAAAATATGAACACACTGTAATGGACTTTGAAAACACAGAAGACTGAGAAAAGCACATAAAAAATAAAGAACTGGGTGATCTTGCAGGAATGCTGGGTGGTGTCATGCACAGGCCATGCCTGCTCCACTTACTAATCATGGTGGTTCCACCAGCCAGAGCTGCTTTTGTTCCTTGGAAGAAATCATCCACAGAGGTCATTCCCTTATATGGCATCTGCAGGCGAGTGTGGACATCAATTCCTCCAGGGATCACCATCTTCCCATTGGCTTCTATGGTTTTGACCCCTCCAGGAACAATCAGGTTGTCTCCAATCTGCCTGATGAGATCACACCAAGATACTCTCACAAAGGAAAACCTGCCACAACTTAACCTCTGAACAGCTCAGCCAGGGACTGCCAGGGCAGCTCCCTGCCAGCAGGAACACCCCACTCTGTCCTGCACCCAGACCCAGGCTTGCCAGAGCAAAATCACTCCACTCTGCAGGAACATACAGGATTGTCTGGCTTGCTTACACCTACACTGTGCTTAGTCCAGGGGTGGCTGCCATCTGACAAGCTGCTCTGCGGATGGCACCTGCTGCCTGGGGCACTGGGTTGGGGTAGCTGGGGAGTAGGGTCCAATGGCAATCTCTGCAGTGTGTGGTGAGAGCCTGCCTAGGACACCTCATCCCATACAGGCTCACGAAACAGACTGCAGCATGCAGTTCCAGCATAGCAGCCCTAACTGGTATCCCAGGGTGCATGCTCACAAAACCCGACACCAGCCCTGCTTCCAAGTGAGCTACACCCCTAATCTCTCCTGTCTCCCGTCCTTCTGCCCACCTTAAGTAAGGATCAAGTCTGAGCTTACTTACAGATAAAGATGATTTCTACTGTAATGCCACAGCTGCTAGACCAGCTCAGGGCTTATCAGGGACTCGCAATGCTGCTCACAGCACAAAGTCCCAAGAGTGAAGGGACTCCTGGGAGCTGGGAAATAGCTCAGCAAGTGCCCAGCCTGACTGGCTGCAGCCTGCTGGGCTCATGGCACAACCTGTAAGCTCTGGGCTCACTGTCTTCCCAAGAAGTGCACGGTACCCCCCTCTCACCTTGTCTCTTCTGTGACCCTGAAGGACAGCTTTGCTATCAGCAGGCCCACACTGTAGTGAAGGCAGCTAAAATTACAAGTACCTAAAAATGTCTTCTGAAAACAGGAAATCTAGAGAGTTCCAGCATAAATGCACTAGTAACCTAATATTCAACTATAGTTGAACCCTGTCCTGTTCGAGCACAACTTGACGTATCCAGCCCTCCTGCAGGCCAAGTCACCTAAACCTCAACATTCCCTTTTTCAGCCCCTGTTCCCTCAACCCCTTTATGTGTCCTGTATGTTCAACTCAGCCTTCAAATCTCTTCCTTCAGAAATCCTACTTTCATCAAGCCTTTCTCAGTGCTCCTTGATAAATCAAGATTAAAGGTAAGTTGGTTTTAGTGGAAAACTTCTGATTTCCTCGGCACACCGGGGAGGTAAAAATGAGAAACAAATTCCATTTTTGCATTTCATTCAAGCTGAGTCACTTTGCAGTTTTTTTTCCCCAGTGTAACAAAAATTCTGTGGACAGAACTGCTCACTTTACTGTCCTCACAGCAATAAATCAGCAGCTCTTCCCACTGCTTTTATGGAGATGAATCCATCACTAAAGGTTTTTAATTGCTCACTGTATTCTTCGCAGAATTCACTTGTAAGAGCATTTAGCTCCCAAGGCAGTGAAATTCTGTGGCCGCTAGGCTGTAGATGTGGCTCAGTGATTTGCCCAAGAATACTCAGAAAGCATGCACCACAGCAACACCAGAAGCTGGCTCTGATCCCTGCCTGTGTACAAGCACTTGTCAATCACAAATGGTCTTGTCCACCAGATAAAAATACAATCACACTTCTTGAAGTATTTATCTGCTGCTGGATATTTAACATATACCACCCTGGGAAGGCTGGATATATAACTCTTACCATAGAGCAAGCAATGCTTTTTCAAGTCTCAGGGCTATAAACTATCATGGTTCTTTCACTTCACCCAGTGTGGAGCTGGCCCCAGCACAACACCTTTGCCAAGTTTGAATGGCAGCCTTTAAACAATTGAGCTATTCCTGCAGCTCTGACACATACATGGAGAAGCTGGGGGAACCCAGAGGTTTCCCTGCAATTCCTGGAAATCTCAAGGATGCAGATGACTTGCAGCACAGCACTATCCTTGTAAGTGCTAACAAACAGGATCCTGTGTGGGGGCATTCACGCTAATACGGTTAACACAGGGCAAAAGAGAAGTCAAAGATAAACCTTGTTCCTGGTGTAATTAGACACAACTTTGCTGTACAATGGACGCAGTATCACAACCCCACAAACGTGACTGCAATTCAGTCACTGGAATTCCTCTGAAAACACATGAGACAATCACATATGTGCTTACACACACTGTAGAGAGCTGAGCCTCTGAATCGAGAGGGTTATCAAGTTTTACTGCTTGGCAAGTTGAGTACAGACCACATCCACAAAAAGCCAATAACCACCCAACCTGAAGCTGGTTTAAGGGGAGATGAAGATAATAGAAATCCAATACTTACTTTATGAGGCCATCCTCAATGTAAATGTCAGCATAGAATGACTGGTCATCATTGACTATTCGCCCTCCTTTAATAAGGAGACGATCGCTCTGAAAAGGGAAGAGCACAGCAGCTGTCAGTAGCACATAACACACATGCTTTGTTCACTTTTGACTGTGAGGGTGGTTAGACACTGGAACAGGTTGCCCAGGGAGGTTATGGATGCCCCAGTGCTGGCAGTATTCAAAGCTGGGTTGGTTAAGTCCTTGAGCAACATGATCTAGTGGGAAGTGTCCCACTAGAGGGGGTTGGGACTACATGATCTTTTAAGGTTCATTCCAACCCCTTAATATATTATGATTTTATGATTCTCAGTACTCTGTACAGGTGCTCTCCCACTGCTCACCTCAACCATCAGTGCTGCCGAAAGGTCACTGGACCTGTGTCAACACTCCAAACAACAGTACAAGAGCAAGGACTGAAAATCTCATACTCCTAAAGCTGTTTCTAAGTGGGAGAGGGGGCTGCCAGAAACACCACCTAGGCAGACTGAGCACAAGGGAGAGTCACTGGGGACACAGCAAATATGCTTCCATAAAATATAGAGAGAAGTCAAAAGCTTCCTATGCCGGGACATTATGCACATAACTTGGCAGGCAGCATGAGCCACACACCAGCATTTTAGAGCAAGTTTGTACTAAGGGCATGTCTCTAATGATACCACGTAAAGGAAGCTGCATTAAAGAAGACAAGTTACTCTCTCCTCTGTTACCACCTTGCAAAAACCACCAACAGACAGGCAACCAGCTGTTAATCAGTCACTCTCCTGCTGTGCTTGGGGTAACGCTTCTGAAGCATTTCACAGGTCCGTACAAAAACCAGGAGACACTGGAGACTGCACTCCAGTCTCATGATTTACCACCTCTTCTGTTCTCCTTTCTATTGACCAAAATGGCCAACAGCCTTCTCCAAAGGAGCAGCCAGACACCAGAGGAACACCCCAATCAGAATCGTCCTTATGCTCTTCGTGCATTCATACTTTTGGACCAGACAACTCAGCATACACTGATGGGAGAGGATGGGCACTGTCCTGTGGGGAACAGACCCTGTGCAGAGGAATTGGGATGGCTGAGGTCCTGCTCTTCTACCTACCTCTACCTGCACAAGTCCACAGAAGCAGCTGCAGGCAGTACAGGGGCAAACCACCTGATCTCACATATGCCTGCTATGGATTCAGGTGACACAGGCCGACTGCTGTGCCAGAGAACGTGTTGTCTACCTGGCTGCTTAAAACACCTCCAACAACTCTTCAGCTCTTGATCACACCTTACATTCGTCTCTGTTACCTCTGCTGCCCACAGCCCAGGTTTTGGCATGTAAATACACTCCCTTTCCATAGTCTGAGCCTGGATAAGGGCCGACCAGAGCCTTCAGCAGGGCTCAAATGCCAGCCTCACCCTGTGATGCTCTGGCATGGTTAACTGCTCTGCAGGGAAACAGGTTTGCCCTCCACCCGCCACCCTTGGGGCCATTTCTGAAGTATAGCCACCATGGTGGGAATTTGCATTTCCTTTCTGCCAACAGAAGGATGCAAAGAATACTCCTGCATCCCAGCAGCAGCCAAAGCCCAGAGCCCCGCGTGCGTTTTTACAGCAATCTCATCCACACGCAGCGGAGACAAAGGAACTGGGTGGGGAAAGGAAGGGAATGCCGGCGCGCTCAGCCCCGCCGCAGCTCGGCGCGGGCAACAGCCGCGGGCTCCCCGCACCGCCCGCCGGGGCTGCCCCACGGCTGGCACCCCCAGCAAGGGGGATCCACCTTCCCTGCCCGCCCCACGGCCCTGCAGACGGCTGGCACCCCCCGGCAAGGGGGTTCTACTTTCCCCGCCCAGCACAGCCCACAGGGAGCCTCTCCTCCCTCCCACCGGGAAAAGAGCTCAGCGGAGCTGCTCCCGGTTCTCCTGCCACTCACTGTCCTCTCCAACAAGCCGACCCGGGGTCAGTCCCGCTTCTTCCCTGACCCAAGCTAACACATCGGGCAGAGGTCTGCCCAAACTGTGCTAACGGGGGCCTGGAAGCAAGGGCACGCCACAGCCCCCCATGCACAGCTCCTTCAGACATCCTGCACTCCATGAGCACACAGAGATCCTGATCTTGACCAGCGACCTGGGGACCACAGCCACCTCTCACGAGCAGCTCAGGCTCAAGGACAGCTGGCGTGCGCTGGCTCGGCAGTCCCAGCGCTTGGGCCTGAGCACAGTTGTGCTACACCTCTCCCCACGGGGCACATGCTGGGTGATGCTCAGCTTTGGGGCTGAGGGCGCTGAACACAGACACGATAACAAAAAAAATATCTCTGCCCAGATCCACTAACAGCCCTCCATTTTTTTTGTCTTGTCCTCTCCAACTTGCTTTCTCTAATTCCTGGAGCTGGTTCTCACTAGAGTGTGGAAGCATCAGCAAATACTGATGCTGGCCTGCCCTTCCCTGCACATTAGACCGGAGGAAGCCAAGGGAGTCAGGCAGAGGTGGCACAGGTGCAGGAGACTGTCACATTGACAATTACTGAATAAAGTGTGAATATGAGCTCAAGAAATATGCCTGCTCCACACTCACAAGAGGTCATTCTGTGGTAGATGTGAAGGGCTGCTCAGTGCTAACTGTCAGTACACAAAATTGAGAGATCCACAGTGGCTGAAGCACAAACAAGGCATCCATTCAGGAGATCAGGCACTGCTAGAACCCACCATGCCCACCCGACAGTGAAGGGACTGCACCAGCACTCACCCACTGACTGCAAGGAAAAAAATGCAACTAAGTTGAATAAGGAAAATCCAAATGGCATGCCTACAGGCTCTGGCATCATTCAGGAGTGCACCCAGGTGTCAAGAGGCAGGGAAAGAAGAAAGGAAGAGAATGAAACAGTTATGAGGAAATGAGTCTGACCTAATAGCCAGGCTTCTTCAGTGCATGCTACCAGAGCAGCCCCAGACCACAATAAATGCACTGTTCCCATATCAGGGCTCACTGTGCCTCTGTACACCCACCACAGCTCTTGCCAGCCAGTGTCAGGCTGTGTCATCAGCCTCTGAGCAGAGGGAAAATCCCTCCTGCAGAGGAGCCATGGGGGCATGGCCAGGGAGGGAGCAGCCAGTGCCCGAGCCCCGGCCACCGCCCAGCACAGCCTTTGGGCAAAGGGCACCAAAGCAGCCACGAGTGCGAGATGCTGTGCTGGCCGTGGCTGCCATGGCTCTGCCTGACACTGGCACTGACCTGCCAGGCCATTGGCCTGGCCACCACTGCCCACTGGCCTGGCCTCCACTGCCTCCAAAGCACTCAGGCAGCCAGTGACAGCTCACCCGCCACCTGTCACAGAAGGTGTGGTGCCTTCTGTGACGATACATTTCTGCAGGCACAAGAGATGCCTACAAGGCCAAGCCTGGAGCTTTCCCTCCAGCACGGCTCTGTCAAAACCTGCCGGATTCACTATGAGCCCTCAACACCTCTCCATGCTGGTAAGCCTTTATGCAGAACCCTCCCTGTCTCTCTGGCTGTTTGCATTTGGGATCAAGCTTTCAAACCCATTACCCATTCCCTCATGCCCACACTCTGGCCTTAAGCATCATCTGGTCATTTTGAGATCCCAAAGTATCAGGTGGTCTTCAGAGTGATGCTGCAGAAAAAAAGGCAGGCAGCACTTCCAGAAGGCTGCTGAACCCAGCCAAGAACAGTGCTCACCTCATTTACAAAGCACAAGGGCATAATTAGGGGAGCACAGAAGCAGGTATATGGTTTTACTGCTTTTTCCCTTATAAAAGCAGAGACACTAATTGCGAAGGTGTTGCATCAGAAGCCTATGTTTCCTCCTTACTAATGCACCACACAACAGCATGGAAGAACCCCTGGCTAGTGTCATAGGGAGAGATAGCTGCCAGCTACACTGGGATTCCCTACTGTTTGTGGCTTAGAAATGACGTACTGATAGCTACCAGTTCACCAAAACCTGTCTAGTCGCTGAGGCCTTCTTCCCCATGTGTACCTGATACAACATACTGGCCAACACCATACAGACCTCCTTGTTTTTAGAGGTGACAGAGACATCACAGAGATGATATTTGTGGGCTCCAGCAAGGGAATTGGGGTGGGCATGGCTCACACCAAGAAAAAATATGGGATCTCCAGTCTACCTGGACTAGGAAAGGATTTTATGACAAAAGCACAAAGACTGAGTAATTTTGATTCAACCAACAGTTCTGTTAACAGGCATTTTGTAAAATCAGGACAAGATTTTAGTCTTCCACCTCTCTTCCTGCCAAAAAACATACTGCAAGAGGGGAAATACTTTGATTATCTTTCCAAACAGCCAAAGAAAAGGAACCAATAAAAAGTCTCTCAACAGACACACAAGATCTGAAATTGCTGTTCTCCTGAGCTGGGCACCCTAGAATCAGCAGACATGTGAAAAGTAATACGATGTTTAGGGGTCTCTGATGCATGGTGCACAGCACGAGACAGTGAGGAGCAACACATCCATACCAAGCTGATGGAGCCATCACTGAGAAAGGCAAAGCTTTGGCTAACCTCCCCTCCCCGTGTTTCCTCCACGGCACAACTGACAGACACGCCTGTACTTCCCAGCCTTCCATCAAGGACTACAGTCTTGCCTGTCATGCTGGCACATACAGCTTTTGACCAGGCTTTTACAACTCACGTTGGGAATAATTTGCACAGAAATTTATCTCACACTAACACATGCACCACTCGCTCGTGCTCCTGGCCTCTCCACTAAAATGGCTGTCCTGGAAAAGATAAGAAACTGCTGCAAACAGATACAATAGTCAAACTCTGATTTTTCAGATCTTACTGGCAGAAACGGACTACAAATACTGACGGCAGCACTGTTGAGTACCAGAGGAACCAGAAGGGATTGTTTCTGCATCTCCAGAAACACACTAGGCAGTTGAAACAATAGCTGTTGGGAAGTATAAATAACCAGTTTTCCAATACATCCTTCATGAAAGCCCAACCTGCCCATTGCTTGGATGACAGAAGTGCAGCATTTTCAGTTTCAGCAAAAAAGCAAAGGATTTAATAGGGATAAATCAAGCAGCTTGGAAGATATTGTTACTACCGAGGGGAGAGAGCTGCCACTGGATCCCAGAGGAGCAGGCACAAGCTCTGCATATTGATAAAGCGTATCATAAAGAAAAAGCCCCAGAGAATGAGAAAAAGCCCACCCGCAGCAGCAGTTGGGGTGTCTCCATCATGGTCTAAGGATAGAGAGAAGGCAGTATGTGTAAAGCCAAAATATTGCTTGTGAAAGCATCTGAATCTAGGCTGACAAAGGAATTTCTCTTTACGGTGGTCAAGATCTTAATGCTTCTTTGAGAGCATTTTGTTCACATTTGTAAAAAGAATAATGGAAGTCAAGTGCTTTGCTTTTCCTTTTTCTTCAGAGGGACAGAACTGTCTCCATAGAAAAATCAGGAGCTACAATGAAGCCAGCAAAAAGCCAACAAGATGAAAGACCAGACTGCCTTCCCAGGAGCAAGCCCTCTGCGGCTTCCGCAGGGCGAGCTGTGGAGCAGAGCTGCCAGGCAGAGATGAGAGCAGGAGAGCCCCAGAGGGAGCGCCACGGCACCGGTGGGACCGGGGCTCCCGCAGCTTCAGGGCCAACCCAGCCGCCGCCTCTCCCGGGCGGGCCGGGCCAGGCGGGTCCCGGAGCGCTGCAGCGGCACCGCCGCACCTGATACGGCGAGACCGAGGACCTGCTCGGCGGGGACACCGAGCATGGGGAGCGCCCTGCGGAAGGCTGGAGCAGCCGCCCGCCCCCTCTGGCCCCGCACGGGGGAACACCCCACCGGCATCGGGCACCGCCGGGCACCGACCACCGCAGACGCTCCAGCCCGCGCTGCGCCCGCGGGGCGCGGGTTCTGCCCAGCCCAGCTCACCAGCGGGGCCGGGGCACCTGCGCGGGCGGCGGCTCTTTGTCTGCTCGCCGCCGCCGCCCCGCTCCGACCCGCAACGCCGGACGNACCGACCCCGACCCCGGGCACCGGCAACGAGCACTGACAACACGCACCGGCACCAGAAACAAGCACCAGCAATGAGCACCGATACCGGCCCAGGCACCAATGCTGTCCGGTCTGCGTCTCCACCCAGCCTGCAGGGATCGCCCACGGGAGCGGCCACAATCAGGGCTCTGTGCCGGCCAAGACTTTCCACGTAGCACTGGCAAGTAGAATGAACAAGTTCTACTTGTAACAGAACAGGCTGCACCTGCATCACCTCAGCTTCCTTTCACATGCACAAGAATTGGAAACATTAAAAAATAATAAAATACACCGCACATCTGGCTCCAGGAATCCTATATGCGACACAAACATTACAAGTGATGGCAAGGACTCTTCCAAGGACTTCTTTCCTTTTCTCTGCTGTGACTTTGGTAGGAAGGTGTAAATGGTGGAACTGTTTACAAGTACTCAGCGTGTGCTGAAACAGATGATGCTGAGCCTGGCCCACAGCTGGCCAGGACCATGCCAGCAAGAGCTGTACCACAATGGGACAAATGTGTCTACCCTTTCCTGCTTGCCACAATCCACTGTGTTGCCAGCAGGTCCTAAGACCCTTGGCCACCCTGAACCTTGCTTTCTCTTCCAGGCCAGCTGCGATCCCACTCTTGCACAGAGCTCTGAACACCATCAGCAAGATGCTCCTACAGATCCTGCTGCCAGGCAGCTCCACTAGGAAAATCTTACAGCCACAATTGGCAAGGACATTCCTGTAAATCCAATTCTACTTCCTGGCAGAAAAACAAGCCATCTGACCTGGCTGACCAACACCCAAACCCTCCCTCCAGTTTGCTTTCTGAACTAGAACCTAACAACAGCATTAGGGGCCTGACAAGCACCCTGCTCACCAGTGAGTGCACAGGCATCCCACAGCACATCCCCTCACTCATCCCCATCTCACAGCACGACCCCTGACACTGCAGCCAACTTCGACTGCTACAAAGCCCTGAGAGAAGTGGGTGACAGCAGCGTGGACTGTCAGTACCATGTGCTCTGCAGTAACCCAGCCTCAAGCTTCTACTACCCACTGAGTCTGTTACTCTGTGTGCTTCTGCTGAAGTTCTTGGCTAGTTTTACTGAATTTGTATTTATTCTAAACTCAAAAACCTTTCCGTTTGAAGTCAAAGTCAGCAGATGCTCAACAACTTACTTATTACTACCCGGATTGTGAGAATACTGACAAAATTTCAAGGGCTGCTTGGCCCTCCTGTTTCCCTGTCCCAGCTACCATGACACTGCTGGTGAGCTGCTGCACCCCTGTAGTCAGCAAGAGATGGCTGGAAACCTTCCCCTCTACGGCAGATCCATGGCAGGGGATGTCTGCAACCACCAGGCAGAGAATAAGGGAGCAGTGCTGTGCCAGAGCCTCTGCAACTGAAAGCCTGTGGGGAGAAGATCAGGTACCAGACCACACCATTCTTGCAACAACATTGAAATGCATCAAGAACAGGTCCTGGTCTCTACTGAAATTAGGCTGGCTGGGTCTGGGAGGTGAGAAACAGCCTCAACTCCCATCACCAAACCTCTCAAAACTTCACTCACACGTTTTCTGGAAAGTTTATGAGTACCCCCATGCCTGGTGGTGCCACATTAACTTTGTCTAGACGCAGTAACAGAAAGAGCAGTAGTTAATTAGTTAATAATAGATAAATGACTATGCAGATGCTGCTGACTTCAACATTTGGACAGTTTCAAGAGCCAAGCTTGCATCAGCCCCCTGGATGCTGGCCAGCCACAGTGACTTCAGATCCCTAGTTCGAAGAGATGTGCTTTCCTCATGGTTGCTATGTGACACTCACACAAATACAATCAAACACCCTGCCCTGGGCCCAAAACATTCAAAACAGAAAAAAACTTTTTCCATAGGATCTGTTCCAGGTGCAGTGTGTGAGGCGCTACTCACATGCTTCAAAATATCCTCCATGAGAAGCATGGTCAATCTGAAAGTTACTTAAAATGGCAAGCCTCAGAGCTCAAAAGCTCCTCGTGGCTCCAGCTGTTTGTGGACAGCCACAAATGAGAAGAGCAGGGTGAGGAGCACCAGTGAATTCAGAATAGAAGGCCCATGCTGCTGCAAGGACTTTGGCACCATAACAAACGCAGCTCTGACTGTGGCCCACCAATGCTCAGCAGCCTGGCTCAACCCCCCTCTCTGGGGACCAGGAGGCCTCTGACCCGATTGTAATGCAAAGATAAAAAGCAGATCCCACCAGCCCTATGTGTCTGTGATCAATGACTCTTATACAGGTACAACCAACATTCAGTGGATATCACCAGTCATGGAACTATCTGGGCTCAAATGTCATAATGTTCAGCAGACTTGCCAGGCCAGCCTGTCCCCATGCATACAATCTCCTCCTCCCATACATAGTCTTTGCATGAAACCATCCCCTCTGCTCTCCTAGCAGATGAGTTTTCAGGGGTTAAGTTACCTCAGAGGCAGTGAATCCAAGGGACAGAAACACCACCCCTGCACCAAAGTGGGAAGTCCTGTGCCCCCAGAACAGTTCCTGCACACCCAGAGCCCCTGCCATGTTCCTGGAAATATCTGCTTCAAGCAGGCTGAAAACGTTGTGTCAATGTGGGGCTGGCTATCTGTTTTATACCTGGCTGCAAAACCCAGTTTCTTTTCTGCTTACAAATTCCATAATGACCGACATGTCCTGAGAAGAGCATGATGTTTCCAAGACCACATCAGCCCACTTAACACTCACAGCATCACCTCAAAACCCTGGCAGTGCAAGATTGGCCTGCCACCTCAGTGCCCCAGCTGCAGTGGCCAGGTGCCCCAGAGCCTACTCCTGTCAGCCAGCTCCCTGCCAACACTGCACTGCCCACACACTAGGACCAGCCACTTCCAAAGCCTTGACCACCCAAAGCTGAGAACAAGGACAGAAGGAAACTAAGGACTATTGCCACAAAGTACTGTGAAAAATCAAACTACTTCCATGCTAGGGTAAGTTTTGTGTTAAAACATAAGCTCTTTACAGCAAGCAGGAACTCTTTAACTGAATCCCTAATTTCTCTGGAAATCTAGCCTTGCTGCATAACTCCCATGGAATCCAATATCTGTCTTCTTAAACAGGGGGGTGGGATAACAAACTCAACAGTTTTGCTTAAGTGCTGGCAATAACCTCTGTCCTAGCATGAATGGCCAAAGAACTGACTCTTATTGCTGTGCTTCAGGCATCAGATTTCTTAAAAAATACAAACACATATATGTGGGATTTTTTTCAATAAAGAACTGAATATTTAGTATTCAACTCCACAAACTGTAATGCAAGTTTAACTGTTGCATTTGTTATGTAGGAACTAGTTCAGTGGGTTGGATTTGTTCCTATTGTTTGTAAAAGTAACAGATATGATGTAACTCCAAATTATTATAAGAAGAACAAGTAAAACCAAAACACAGATGCTGAATGGGGTGATATTGAGGGGATGAATTAATGCTATTGAAGTGCTTTAGGATCCCTTCCACAAATTCAGGATTTTAAATTACTAAAGGCAGTGCACAACTGCAACTTTGGGTTGTGCCAAGCTGCCTCATGAGGCACAGACTGCTGTTGGCTTGGTGTTCCTGCTATAAATTGCTGGCATTGGAAACCAAAAAGCTGAATGCTGAAGTCAGAGCACATTTTACAAGTGTCAGAAAAACTAAGAAAGGAACAAGTTAGTCCAAGCTTTGTTCTCCATTTGAGGCAGTCCTGCCTGTATTTCCAGGGTGTATCAAGTGGTATCACACACATCAGGAAAAAGCAAAGGACTGTCTCCTGCCGGTCTTCTGGAGGGGACGAACTCTTTGCCTGCTTTCACTGTCCACTAGTTTCCCTTGCATTTCTTCTCCCCTTCCTCCCCAGCCAACGGAGCTGCCCCAACCTGAGATGAAGCCACAATCCCATGTTTGTGGGACCACAGCCAGCCAGTTGCATTGGAAATGACAACTTAAGCTGCAGAACCATGCAGCAGGAAGGACCAAGTGTCTGGGGGTTAGCACCATGTGCTCCTGCCTGTGTGACTGCACAGGAAGGTGAAAATGCAGGGTCTCTGCATGGCTGAGCAGTGAGGAGGAACATGGAGGATGCCTCCACAGGCTTCTGGTTGACCTTCCCAGGCACCAAGTGTAAGGCTCCTTCCCCGCTCCTCAAAGCCCTGTTGGCTCTGTATGCCCAGTATTGCGGCCCTCCAGTACCTGTACACGCATCACCAGCCTTCTGGGAACAGCCTGGCCACAGGAATTCAGAGGGTGTTGTCTGTGACCTACAGAGAAACTCTCTTTTCACTTCATGACAGTAAAGTGAACACAGTAATCCACTCTGGCTAAACAAATGGCTGAACAAATGACAGCTCTCAGAGAAAACTACAGGACACTTCAGAAGGGTAGAGTCCCCACTGGCTATTACTGATGAAAACCTGCACTGAGTTAAATCACTCTTATTAAAAACGGTCTCTGTGAATAGCCCAGATCAGCACTGAATCTGGCTCCCCAGTGTTGTTCCTCCAAATCTTAAGTCTTGTGTGACAAAAACTCTTGCTGCAGCAGAACTCAGTAGCAGGGAAACGAACCTCCTGCTTTGAGCAAAGACCACCTGAAGGACACATCTCTTGTTCCTGAGGAAGCACACCAGCCCACAGAGGCAGCTCCCCATAGCCATGGCCTCCACAGTAGTCCCCTGGGCCCCTACCCTAATGACGGTCCCTAAATCCACTGGCAAAGCTCAAACTCCCACTGACAGAGCAAAGGTACAGCTCCCAACTGCTTTGAGCTATATCCCCACTATGACTTCAGTGCACTCCAATATACAGACGAGATTTTCTCCTTCCAATAGACTTTGTGATAAACAAAGCAAGGTTGGACCACGTGCCTGGGTCTGTATTATGCTGTCCAGTTGCATGACACCACGTGTTATCACCAGACATTTATTCACTGGACCTGTCTCCCTGTAGAAATGTTGGGGTTTTAATTGTAATTAATGTCATTATAGGAAAACAAACAAACAAACAAACAAAAGGTATGTTGGTCTGTTGTACTTCCAATAAACTGTTCACTGCAAAAATTAGAAGACAGATCTCTGTCTGTTCTCCTGGGCACGGGCAAGTCTCTTACTTTCAGCTTCTCTAATAAACAAGCTGCTTGGGCAAGAGTAGATGACTTGAGCTCTCTCACTCTTTCTTAATCTGTGAAATTATTCAAAGTTCAATTTGCCTTGACAAAAGTGCCTTTGTGTGCCCTGAATCTGCAGAGTCCAACACAGGGAAACTCCCCATGGCTGTGCAGGCAATGGGGCCCAGTGTGCACAGTTCATTCCCCATTGCACTGTCCTATTCTGGGTCACCCCAAAGCTTGAAAGCCACAGTACCAAGTCATACAATTCCTTCTAGCCATGCACACACAAAACCACATGTATGAAGTTGCCTACCATCTTAGGCAAGATATGCAGATAAAAGGGTTTACTTACTCACTGACCCTTACTTTCCTGATGCTTATCAGCTGAAGGCCTCAGAGGAAGAAATCTAGAGGCAGAAATCATCAGGAAGAGAGGAGCTGCTGAAGGAAATCCTCAGCTACAAAACACCGGAGATAAGGGTCTACATAAGACCTTAAAAGGGAACAAGGCTTTTTTTGAATTTTTGGCACAGCTAATAAAAGAAAAGCTCACAGCAAAGCATGCAGGCAGGCTGTCAGGAGCTTCAGCTCCTTTTCCAACAAGCAACAGCATAAAATTGTTAGTGCAGTGGTTAGTTCTGCAGCTGCTACTTAAACCACGTGGACAAGGTTGGTACTGACAGGAATAATGTTAATTTTGTTCCTGACTCTGTAAAACAGCTGTAAAGGAGCAAAGCTCAAGAACACGAACTGAGAAGCATGCCAGTAAGAAAACAAAAAGCAGAGGCTGAAGAAATTAAAGTGCAATGAAGAAAGCTCAAATTAAGCATTGCCTAGTTAGACATTCCTATAGAAGACAGTGGACACTTAGGACAGCCTGATGCTTCTCCCCAAAACCGGGACAGCTCAAGTCACCATAGCTCACTGCCGTGCTTCCACTAGGCTCATGCTAGTGAGGTTAGGCTTCCAGATCACCAGTGTCTGCTGTTTATCGGGGTTTGCGCTCCAGACCCAAGTGGAGGTTTCTGCAGAACGCCAAGACAACCACTACACCTCTCTGTGCTAAGATGTAGGTGATTTTTTATTCCATCTTCAAAAATGGGAAGGTGGGAGGAGGTTTGCCCCTGTTCACAGTTGAAAAAAAGTGACCTTAAGATGGCTATTAAAAAGTTCAGCTCCTAATATTTATTATTGACCAACAACAGCAAATAGCCTTACTTGCCTGATACAAAAAGGAGCCACAGGACCACTGAGATCCCAAACAAGATATTCACTCAACACTATCAACTTATTCATCTTCTTGCCCAACTGCTAGTGCAAATAGGACAAGAACCAGCACAGCAAGCCCTCCAGCAGAAGGACTATACTGTGGAGCTGGATGGATTAGTTTATCACTTTCACTTCGGTGTAAGTTGAGAAACTTTGTGCCTAGTGATACCTTCAACGCTGTCACTTCCAGATCAAAGTGCCGCCCCCCACTGCTGGTGTGGTACTTCTAGTTTGTGTCCATGAGAGATAAGGATCTGCCTGGTTTGAAATAGCAGCTCCAAAATCCCCCGGTTTTTCTTCCATGTTCGGTGGCGCGGGAGTAGCTATTCTTTCATAAAAGTATAAAAGAGCTCCTGCAGCAAACCGAGCCAGCGACTCTGACTCTGCCGATGCCGCGGCGAGACCGCCGACATCCCGCTCGGCGGGCGGAGCTCCGCGCACCGGGGACGGCCGCGACGGTGCCCTGCCGCGGGGACGCTGCGGGCAGCCGGGGCGGAGGAGCCACCGCAGCACCACCAGCGGCTCCTCCAGGGCCAGCCCCGGGGGCAAGCGGCGGCCGGACCCANGGGCCCAGGGCGGGGCGGGCCCGACGTGAGGCTGAGGGGCGCTGGGGCCGGGGCGGGTGGCGCTCGGTCCGCCCTGGCGCCGGCTGCTCCGGGGGCCTCCGGGCCGGACGTTGATGTGCGGGGAGCTGCCACCGGCCGCCTTCCCGGGACGCTCCAGCCGTGAGGACGGAGCGGACACACGGGAGCGCCTCGCTGCTGACCGTGCGGGGCGCTTGGCAGATGGGCCGTTCCCAGACGCACCGGCAGCAGCCCCGACAGCCGCGTGTCAGCTTTTCCCCGCCGGTACGCGGTGCAGCCCGCAAACCAGCGCTCGCTCACAAGCCCGGGGCCGTACCTCGTTCTGCTTGGGCCGTGGTTCCTGCAGACCCGCTGCGGTTAGGTGGACGCTACAGCCAGACATAAGCAATGTCCCCTGCACAAAGGCGACCGCGGGTGTTCCTGAATGACCGCACGAACAAGCTCCGTGTGTTGGCTAGCTTAAGGTGGTGCCTTGAGAGCTCCATTGCGACTTCATTTCAAATGTACTGGAGGCCCGAAAGACAGACAGACAACCAAGACTGGGTCTTACAAATGCTAATGGCTGTATAGCAGTAGTAACCTATGAAATCTGTTGTGAGCACCAAAACTGGAGCTTTGATTAAAATCGTTTTGCCAAGTGCTCATTTCTTTATCTAGAACAAGTGTGCATGGTACCTGGGCTCTACATCCTGTCAAGTGATTTCTCACACCACATTTTTGTGTTATGCGATATTGCCAGTCATGCTTTTTTCAACCTTTTCTGCAAAAACAAAACAGTGCCATTATCTCTGCCAGTCCTCTGAGGACTGGTGGTTCTTAAGTAAAATCCACATGGAGCCTGACCCATCATGGGTCAGAAAAACGACCCTGTGATTAAGCCTGGAGAGGCAGTCTGGGGGCACTGGCTGACTGAAGCTTGAGGCTGTGTGGGAGGAAATAGTTTGGGATCATTTCCCTCCTTTTGCACACTGGGAAGCGGTCTGCTTTTGTAACTGGACTTGTACCAGTGTCATTTACTGAATCCATTTTTTTCTCCATCTAAGTGAAAGAATCTACAGTAACTTGAATTTTTTAATAATTATTCAGGTCTAAAGGGTTAGGAGAAGAGAGGATGGACTAAATATAAACAGACTGTATCTGTAAACTTGGAAGAGTTACTTTAAAAGCCTTGCGTTACACAGCACGGTGAAGTACTGGTCAGTGTCTGCCCTTACTTTCTGTAAAGCAGCACCAGAGAGGGTTGCATTTGGTTGTTCTTGGGCTCTTACGTGAACTTTAATATGCAGCTGCCCCAGCATTGTGGCTTCATGATGCTCAGCACCATGAGTGTCATGCCCGCACCAGAGCCCCGCTGCCACCTGACCGAGATGTGCCAGGAGAAGAGCCCAGCACTGTCACATTTCAGATGCAGGGGCAGCAGCAGTGGCTGGCAGCTAGAGAAGGAAGTATCCCTTCAAATAGCCAGAAAATGTTTGTTCCAGAGGTTTTTTTCTACTCCTGTTCTCCTGGCAAATGCCCCTCCTCTGTAACTGGATGCTTAGCAGCGAGCCCACCAGTACTGACCAAGCAAATGCACACAAAGTGGCTGTCCACCAGGTCTTTACCTTCCTAAGAGACTGCCTTAGCTTAAAGGAATTAATCCTCCTGCTGCAAGTGGGATCCACTGAGTAGAAGATGAAACCCCCTCTCAGACAGCTTCTGCCCCTGGTGAGTGAGATGTGCTGACCTGGGAGCTGGCGGCTAGCATGCTTCACACAGTGAGCTGAGCCCCTGCCTCCTCATGGCCGAGCAATAGCACATGAGGCGTGAGCCTCTCCTGGGAGGAACAGCGTGGCCCTGCACTGCAGGCTGCCCTGTGCCTGCATGCACTAACCACAGTGGAGTTGGAGCGAACCCCGTGTTTTGGCTGGGACATCTCCGTATAGCTGTGCGACTTTATGGGGAATTAAAATTCTTTGGAACAGGGCCTGGCCTTTGTCTGGTTCTGCAACCATGCAAAAATTTCAGCATTGTACTTTAATAGCAATATTTATTTAAATCATGATTCCAATGTTTATCTTTCCTAGTGCCTTGCTGCGTACATGGTTTCACTGAAATTATCTGCACCAGTAAAGGAGTATGGGGCTCTTCTGAGGAGTGAAGGCTTTAAAATCTGACTTTTAATGAAAATCATTGCCTGTATAAAAGACAGTTCTTGATTTATGCTTTTCAAATTGCCATTCACTTCTAAGATCTTTTTTGTTAGGTGTTGTAAGGCTACTAGTTCAAGAATACCATGAAAATTGAAGTTTGTTTTCAGTGTGTGTTCACTGCACAGTTGCTTTTGAGCCCAGCAGAAGGCATTATTTATATTTCTGTATATGTATGTCTTGGATCGGATGTGAAGCTTTCAATTATACAATGACAAAATGTCTGCCTCCTGTAGTTAAGTAAATTTGCTCTTCTTTAAGTCACATGTTTATATGGTCATGGACAAAAATGTTTGTCAGGCAAGCAGTCATGAGTGGTGCAACCTCAAACCCTGCTGGCAAAGCAGCTCTCCTCTCACTTCTCTGTACAAAGTAGATTGAAGATAGTATTCAAAGAGGGGATGCAGTGGGAAGGCTGCTTCCCCTGCCTGAGCCCAGGGAGGATGGAGATGGTAGGCATGTGAGCTCACGTGCTTTGTGCTGCCACGGACCCACCAGAGCCAACCATCAGTCCTGCAAGGGTTTCCTTGGCTCAAGGGCTGGGTTCACATCCTGACCCCAAAACAGAAGTGCTGGTCCTCCTGGGCCAGGCATCTGAGCTGAGCCTGACAGATGGGCACCGCTGGTTGTCTCATGAAGGAAATAGGCTGCTCTTCTGATCTAGGGAACAGCATTTATTTTATGGGAGATTCTGTAGTGGCAAGCTTCTAATTCATGTCTTTCTAGTTGAGTAAGAACTGTCTAAGGCACACTGAGAAATGGAAATCAGTCATGTTACAAGGTGAGCCACACTGGTTATGAATGGGGGAATGGTGCAGCCTTCTGGGAAGTGGTCTTTAAGCAAATCCCTTTCTGCAAAAGGATTAGTTAATAAGATGGACATAATCACCCCATCTGCGGTGCACATTTTCTTGTTCTGTGCTCTCAAAACCCAGTGCTGGTTTTCTTTGTCCTCACTGGCTGCTGCCAGAGCACCAGCTGGGGTTCCCCTCAGAGCCTGTGCAGGAAATCACAGGCTCCAAATGCCCGAGCCTCAGAGTGTCCAGTGAGAGGCACAATGTATCGTGTAACTTTCTCAAGCATTTTCTTCATGAGGCTGTCAAACTTACTGCTATATTTTAAATGTTTGAAGAGGAATTCAAATTGCCAACTGAATAATTCAAATAGCAAAGGTACTGACAGAGAAGTCAAATTAGGTCATTTTGCCTGCCACTGCCAAGACACTGTTGTCCTCCAATAGGTATTTTCTGATGACTTTGATAATTTCTTTTCCATTTGTCAGGGCAGTGGGCAGTTTCTTATTTGGAAAAACTCTACATCCTCTGCTGGCAAACTTCTATGCTGGTTCCCAGCTCCCAAATGCTTTGTACAACATCATTCTATCTGTAACAAAAATAGAAAATGGTTCAAAAGAGTGAAGCATGTCTCAGATTGTGACATGTTGTTCACATAATGCTGTCTGTGTCACTGGAAGTTGCTCATTACACCAGGAAGCATCTCAGGCTCCATAGCTGTGACTAAAATGCTCAGAGAATATTGTGTTATTTGAAGGAAATAGACTGTTGACATTAGGTGAGATTTGACCCCTTCCTTCACCAGTGCTGACAAGCTTGAGCTGTGTCCTGAATGAGGACATTTCCTTCCTTGATGTCAGGTCCATACAGAATGGTTTTACACTGATTTTCCTGTGGGTCTGGAGGCAGCAGATCTTTGATTGTATGTGAAAAGGATGTGATGTAATGACTGCATAACACTGTAAGCAGGATAAATGCACATCAGCTTTCGTAGCTTTTTCTAATGTCTGTGGATTCACCTGGAGAAGCAGCAGCACAGTGGTAGTAGCAGGTTAACACTGATTTCTTCTGATTCCTACAGGATTTGATAAAACTGCATCCCTTTATTACATGCATGATAAGTTGCAATGATGAAGTAAGTCCTACTTGTCTAGTTCATGCAAAGTTAGAGCTGCCTTCTCATACTCTGCAGTCATGATTTACAAGTGTGTCCCATTTCTGGAGGCTGACAGATAAACAGGGTTGTTATACTATCATCCTTGCAGCAATGTCAGAAAAGCCCCTGGCACTGCCTTTCATGTGTCTCAGAGAAAGTCAGGCTAAGTACAAATGCAGAAGAAACAGTGAAGGAGTCAAGAAAATCTGATTGTCCCACTTACATTTAGAAGTAGAGGTCAGAGATGGGTGGGCTTCTTTGTTCACTCAGAAAAGGCATGTTTATGAAGGGCAGGTGAATGATGAGCCTGCTATCTCAATCAGCTGGGAAGGGCCAGTGGCTGATGCCTGCATCATCACACTCCAGTTTCTAAACTTTCAGACACAGGCATGTTAGAAGATGAGAAAGACCTTTGTGATCCTCCAGGCTGCTCTGCATATCAGTCCCTGGGGAAGTGCTGTGCACAGGGTGTTGTCCTTGGTGAAATCCTGTACCAAAGCCAAACCACTGCAGAGTCAGAAAGGCAAAGCATTTGACTCTGTCAAAAGCCTGTTCAGTATTTCATGCCAAAACCTCAGGGAGAGTGGTGGTAATTTCTACTGCAGAATGCTATTGTATTGTTGGAGGGAGTAACTTCAAGCAACACACAGCCTGACTTCAGCATGCTGTCAGTCTGTCATACTAACAGAGACCACAAATCCGATAAGCAGCTGGAAGTTATAATCTTCTGTGCTTGGTTATTCCAAGAATATTTCTGAAATGGAGTAATGCTTTTTTCCTCCCAGATTTGTTTAGTGCTGAGCAAAACCCTATGGAAAATTCCAGTATTTCAATACATGGGGTATTTTTTTCCTCCTAAAATGAGCTGCTAGTCAAAATATTAAGGAATAGTAATTGTGGAAAAAGAGTTCTGAAAAATTTTCTGTGGGGAATCTGGACTCTTCTTCTCCCTCACCAGATCCTCCAAGGAAGGACTACTATCTTCTCAGTGTCAAAGGACTCCCGTGGCACTGCAGGCCTTGCAGTCAGATGCAAACTGAGTCAATTACGAAGTTGTTGGGGACAAAAGGCACCAGAGATAAATAATGTCTTCAAGAGGTCAGAAGCACAGATCTGGCATCAGTATGAAATCCCAAATATTCCAACCTGGCTAGAGTGTACTGGGCCCACCTGAGCTAACAAGGAGGAACAGGTGGTGACCCTGGAGGATCTGCACATCAGGTGAGCTCCAGCCACCTTCTATTAAGATGGACACACCAAGAGATGTCACTCCAGATTTCTAGGAACAGCCAAGTACACTTGTAGACATCTTCTGTTGTTTGCATGTCAATAGGTATCTTCAGGATCACAGTTTCAGGAATGGTGAGATTTTAGCCACTGTAACAGCTGTCTGGCTTGGTGTGGTGTGGGCCATTAGGGCCTGGATGAGATGGATTTATGTAAGAAAACACATATTCTGTATAAGTTTGAAGACCAGGATATTCTGCCAGACGTGTGCCACCAGATTCACTTCAAGAGCAGTAGCCCACTTCCTCTGAATTCATGTTCTGCATCTCAAAATCAGCCTCTTTTCACCTGGTCCTGTTTGTTCCCTGTTTCTTGTATGGCATTGTCCAGCATCTTCCCTAAGCTGTGAAGCCTGGCTTGGCTGGTCTCACTGTGTGTTTGGCCACTGTTGTGATGGCAAATGCTGACTTGCGTCCAAGCATATCTGCTGTTGTGACTACCTCTCATTCCATCTTATCTTAGGGATCACCAGCTACTCTCCTCTGTGCCTGCTTTTATTCCCAGAAATGATTTGGAGGACTAAGCTGAGATTTTCTTGTTTCCATAGTGTTGCACTTGACTTAATCAACCATTGCAGACCTAAAGTGTCCTTTCTTTTAACCTCTCTCTTCTTCAACCTGGGGCTTCAGGGGAGCACACTGATGCAAAAATGGGTGGTGTATCTAGAGATAATTAGTGATTATGTGCCAGTAATTACAAGCCTATAATGAATAATTAGATGTCAGCAGAGTAGAATTACAGTGGATTTAAAGGTACTATGTTTGCTTGTTTGTTTATGTGGCTCCTTGTGACTGTGAGGAAGCAAGCAGTCAAATATACTTTGGCCAGGCTGGTGAAGGAAACAGAGCTGCCATTTGTGCATTTTTTTGTTATAGCCCTGCACAACGTGGATAAAATGCACAAAAGAAATTCTCTAAGTACCACAGAAACCAGGCTGTGACTGAAGATCCTAGTCTGCTTGGCTGTCAGTCTGTTTACTGCTGCTTTGGAGGAAAACCGTATTCTGTAAACTGGAGTGACTGATGCCATGCAGGAGCTAGCACCTGTGCTTGCCATGGCTGGCACTACTTCTTAATTTTTCACTTAATTTTCATACCTCCAGCTGATGTAGTTATGTAAGAAGTTGTGTTCAGTCTGTATTCACTGTCCCACCAAATTCTCCTTTGAAATCAGTGTTAAGCTGTCCTACCATTAAGGACTGGTGGGCTATCCCTTCCACACAGATGTTAAAATAGATAAAAATAGATAATGTCCATCTATGTTGCTCACTAAGTATGTCCTAGGGAAAAGCTTACAGTCCCCACTTTGCAGGGAATGGAAGAAAAAGGCTTCTATACTACCAAAATCCATCATCCACACACAGCCTGCCCTCCACCCCTTTGTAAAACCACTCTTTTGCAAGCAGTCTTGGGACTGGTTGTTCCTTCAACTCTTTTTCAGCTGCTTGTGTGAAACCCAAGACTCTGTCTGAAGGCCAGAACCCAATCTCAGCTGCATCAAATACACCTGGAAGAAATCACATGAAGAAGGGGGACTTAATCCCAAATAAAGCCTGCTACATCAAGGTCAGTGTCAGCCTGTGACAGACCCAAAGGTTGAGAAGAGCAGGTTGTGCCAGTTTCAGACTCCCTTTCATTGCTATTTCCCAGGGAAATCCTTACCTTACCTTATGGGATTACTGTGTTGCACAGATATTAAACTAAAATCAAGGTTTTGTCTGTATGCTCATACCCACCTTTGTTCCTTGCTTTTCATAGCTTCCTAACTTCTGGTTTGGTTCTTCCATCTCAGCTGCTTTTTACTTCTAAACCAGTGGACAATGAGTGCCACACCTTGGGCAGACAGTGGTGGAAAGAGCTGAGATGACTCATCAGACTGCAGGCTGTCTAATAGGGGAATTGTGCATCACAAAATTCCATTGTGCTGAGTGTCATTGCTTTATGAATTTTCCTAAATATGAAAAAATAAAGACCAAAGAGAGAACAGATAGTGAGCCAGATGCTTTCTTGATGGAGAGGCTGGAACCCAAGGCCAAATTGCAGCATTTTGATGTTGGTCCTTTCCTGAGCAAGGGTGAGTTATCAGCATCAATTACTGTGAACTTTCAAATCACAGTAAGGTGTTTTGGATTGGGAAATTGTGAAAGGGCAGTTAGTCATTTCCCTATGACAGCATATAAATGTTGCATCTGTTATGATAAGTTTTGAATGCCTGAGACTGAAATCAATCTGCATCCCAGATGTGCTAATGCCTTACCTGCAATGCAGCTTTTATGCATCCATAAAACATATAATTCTAAGAATTTCAGACCCATAACTGCCAAATGAACCACTCACATTCTGTGAAGCTAAAATCCTTTTCTCTCTCCCTGTACTTGTCCCATTGCTATGGAGCAAGAGATTTCTCTTGATAGAACGTGGCTAAGAACATGGCAGGTTGCTTTTGCATTGTGCCCTTTCTGATTTACTGTTAGTGATTTACCTTTCCATTGTTTCTGATGTATACGTTGATACATAAGTGGGAACCTGTGTGTGTCACCCACACATTTGTGCAGGTTAGATGCAGGTTGAACAGTGTTAGGTACCGTATCCATTGTTTGTCCTTACAGGTGTAGACTAAAAGTGGCTGTCTCTCAGAATATTCAAATCCTTCATTCAGTGACTAGGCTAGCTGATAAAAATCCAAGTAACAGATACCACAGTAACTTCTGAAGTTTCTGTGCTGAGAATGTAAAAACAGAGGTTTGTCTTTCCCGCCAAGCCGAATTCTTTTCACAGCCCCTATCAGTTAAGCAATTGTAACTACTGGATGGCTTAACTGGGGCTTAAAGAAGGACCTTGGGGAAACTGGCCACTTTAAAATTCTCTGTTTCGAATACAAAGAAGCCCAAACTTCCGTAGGTTTTTACTATAATACTTGGTTGATTTTGCTGTTCTTATCTCTTCTTGATTCTCAGAAGTGAAAGTTTAGCACCAATGCTTTCTATCTGTATTCAAAACCAAAAGTCTGATTTGTGTTGGTTCTGGATGAAGAGGTTTACACAGAGGCTTTCCCAGCATCACCTCTGGAACTCCTAATGCTGCAGGGGGTCTGACCTCCAGCTCATACAGCTGCCCACTGCTCTCCTCTGGCTTGTCTTATGGACATGTAATATGTATGCACTAATTGTGTTAAGGAGTGTGTACCTTTTCTGTCATTTTTCTGTACTTTACTTTGTTTTAAACTTGCTTGGTAATAGTTTCTAATGCATTCACATTTTTCCTTTGAGCATCACTAGCATCACTTTCCACAACAATAAAGAAAAGACCAGATTTTCCTGGCAGAGCTCTAACAACAAGGACAGCTATGGAACAACCCAAAGTGGAGTGCTGGGGACAGTGCAAGCATCCGTGAGTGGTCTGCAACTGAGGAAGCATTGCTGGGAACATGGCAAGGAAAGTCCTAAAGCATACCGACAGAGAGAATTACTGTGGTGCTAAGCTACTGTGGTTCTGTGCTGGTTTCAGCTGGGGTAGAGTTAATTTTCTTCACAGTGGCTAGTATGGGGCTGTTTTGGATTTGTGCTGAACACAGAGTTGATAATATAGAGGCATTTTTGTTATTGCTGAACAGGGCTTACACAAAGATTTTTCTGCTTTTTGTACAGCCACAATGGAAGTTGGGGGTGCCTTGGAGGCTGGGAGGAGACACAGGCAGGACAGGTGATCCAAAATGACCAAAGGGATATTCCATACTAGATGATGGCATGCTCATATCTAACATGGGGGGAAGAAGGAGGAAGGGGGGATGTTTAGAATTATGGCATTTGTCTTCCCAAGTAACCATTGTGTGGGATGGGGCGCTGCTCTCCTAGAGGTAGCTGAACACCTGCCTGCCATTGGGAAACAGTGAATTAATTCCTTGGTTTGTGTTGCTTGTGTGTGCAGCTTTTGCCTTACCTACTAAAAAGTGTCTTTATCTCAACCCATGAGTTCTCTCTCTTTTACCCTTCTGATTCTCTCCCCCATCCTGCTGGTGGAGGAGTGAGCAAGCAGCTGCATGGTACTTTGTTACTGGCTGGGGTTAAACCATGACAGGTTCTCCTAATGAAAAACTGTTTCACACATTCTACACTGATGACTAATGATAATTTTGTAGTTTAGAATAATTCTCTGGATTTAAATTAAGGAAAGTATCACAGCTTGCAAACTCAGGACCTAAAATATAACTGTATCCAGTGCTACTTGTCAGAATGATAATGTAGAATTTCCTTGGCTTCCATTCATAAAAACCTATTTTAGATGACTAATGAAAACACACTGATTTTCCTGTGTGCTAAGCACTTCCAAATCTGTCATTTTCCCACCTTCTTTTTCAGTGTAGTCTCTCCATTAATCCTAAAAACTATCCACTTGTATTCTCTGCATGCCTGGACAGGAGTTCAGATCACTAACCTGGAAACTGCTTTTGAAATATGTTGTCTTCTGCCAGGTCTCAGACCTCCTTTATCTGTCTCCAGGAAGCGAAGCTCATTATGTTTCTCCTGGACCATGCAAAGCAGAATAATAATCTTGTTTTATAAAGTATGTTTTGTGTCACGTTAACATGACTTAACTTCTGGGATGGTTGAAAACATACAAAGAATGTACAAACAAAAGGCTTCCAGTTCCATTCAAATCTCTGAATGCACATAACCATGGCTATTGTAAAGAAATCAGAATTAATGAGTCACTGATCCTTATTGCAGAAGGATCTTGCTGAGGATGATCCTTACTGCATTTTTATCACAGTTTATCTGGTCTGCTCAAGACCAGAACATTTAAAGCACTTGAGTCAGCAGCTGATATCCCAGCACACGAGAGAGTTTGTCTCACTTGCTTGGGGACTCAAAACTTTAGTGAGTGGGTTTGTTTCTCTGATTGTGCCACATGTGGCTCAAATATGCGTGATTTTCCTGTGTCTGAGGCAGTTGGGGAATTTGGGCAATTTATAGCATTACGTTAATTTGTGCATTTTACAAGGTAGGTTGGTGTAGTATAAGGCCAGAAGTAAACCAAAGAGTTGTCATTAATTTAGGTACAACGGGAAGCAGGGTTGGTGACAGGGTCTCAGTTAGGGCTCTGGACTCAAAGCCCTGCTGGCTCCAGCCAAGCGCTCCAGGTTCATCAATACCAAAACTGTTTTCTCTCCTAGTCATTATCATGTAGCTAGGTCTGAAAACAACAAATGACACAGAGATAAACTGACAGTGTGGATTAGAATTCTTAGGGTTAGGGATCTGGAGGAAAAGTGTTGTTGACCTTAGTTAATAGATGACCCTTGTTTGGCCCATGACAATGGGGTTACCTGCTTGGTTGCTGATTGCTTTTAGTTCTTGTGTCCTGGGGCTCAAAGGTATTAGTTGAGTGTAGTGCTAGTTTTGTGGGCTCTGTACATCTCACTATATCATTTGTTATATAACTGACTGGGACAAAATAAGGCACAAAGGAGTGGGAATAGTGTTTTAATCTGCTCCAAGGCCAGAACTCAGTAAGATGGGACCATACAGGGATTAGAATTATGGTCAATGTTCAGAGTTGTATTTGGAGGTGCTGAAGATTTGTTACTGGTTCTTGGAGGCTCCCTCTTTATACTGAGAAATGTGACTCCCTGACAGCCAATCCATCCCCAAGGGAGTGCCTGGTGTGGAGGAGCCTGTTTCATGCAGCTGAGGTCCTGCCTTTGAGTGCACATCAAGCCAACCAGGTGTGTTCCAGTTTCAAGATCTGCAGTGGACCAGAACTCCATGCAGCATTTGAAGATACAAATGACCAAGAAAATGGTACAGTGACATTTTCCAATCTCTGTGCTTTCCCTAGTTATCCCTAAAATGGCATTCAGCTGTTGAGCACTGACCTACAAGATCCCTCCCTTGGCAGAATTGCCTCTCATAAATGGTAAATGTTAGTCTATAATTAGGGAGTCTGTAATCCATGGATTAGTGGCTCCGTGCTCTAAAGTCTCCATCTGTTGTACACACTGACATCATTATATTTCTAGTCTCAGTCCTGTTTCAGTCTTCTAAAATGGTTTTCACAGGATTTTCTTTGTTGTGCAAAGCAGCTTGTTCATGGCTGGCACTTGCTGTTCAGGCACTGGAGCAGATGTAGCACAATGGCCTCTTGTCAGTTTAGCACAAGGTATGGGATGCATCTCTGCCCAAGCAGAAGCAGGGCTTTGAAATGTATATGTTGGTCATGTTCAGACTTAGCCCCCCTCAACACAAAGCAGGGGGCACATTGTTAGTTTTTAGGGCTTTTACTATGTTTAGACAATATCTCAAAAAATGGAAAAAAAGGGGCTACAGAGACAACCCAGAGACCTTCCAGTGCACAGTCAGACTTCAATCTAGCCATGAGCGCTCACTGTGCCTGCTCTGGCAAAAGCACAGTCTGGGACAGGGCTTAGTCCCTTGCTTGCCAAAGTACTTTATGACCAAATACCAGACAAAATAGAGATGCCTCAAGGATGGCCCACACAGCTGCAACCTGGGCCTCATACGATCACCATACACCCTGCCTGGAGCAGGCTGATGTGCTGTCATGTACCAGGGACAGACTCACACCAGGCCTGTCCATGGCTTGTCCCAGGACAGTTTCCAACTCCCTTGCATTGTCCCATCATTTTATTGTCTTGTAGCTGAAGATACCTTGCAGCTGTCCCAGAGAAACACCCAGAGCATTCTGGACCCAAAATCTGGTGCAGAGTTCTTGTTATTGTCATAAAAAGGATCCCTCGGATGACCATGCTTCCATGTGTACACAGGAGATGGCAAAATCAGACATAACAGATGTTATAACACCTAGGCTTACCATTCTGAGCTGTATCTGTACATGATGCAGGTTTTCTTGCACTGGATCTTCATTCCATCAGCAAAGTACTCCTGGTTTACTCCAGCAGGTGTTCAGGCTGGGAGTTCATGCAGGAGCTTTTCTACATCCCTACTGATCTAACTCCCATTACCAGCAGTTTCCCTGAAATACATTTCTAATTTTATTAGAGATTTTTAGAAAAGTGAATGCCTCCTGGTCTGGTAACTGAGCAACTACTGTGTTGCACATCATTTGGTGTAAGGGATGTTTGTATAGGCAAATGAGGTGCACCCCACAGCCTTATCCAGAGAGGATCCTCAAAGTCCTTCTGAGCTGAGCTCATCCCACAGGCCCTGTAGCACACATCTATTTTATATTGCGTATCTATTTTCTTTAATTCTAAATTAGTGTATTTTAATATTAAATGCTCCTTCCATTTTTTTTCCGGTCAAAGGAAACAAGACTGCTTGGCTCAAGTTCTTTGTTTCACTCATTATTTAAAGATTATTGTGCAAGAGAAATGAACATATTTGAACTCTCTAATAGTAGATAACTAAATCTAGATCCAAATTTCTGTGTTTTGGACCCACTTAATGTGTTTCAGTCTTCTAAGAGCACGTTAAAGATATGAGCTGCAGTTCTTGGGGACTGGATCTTGGGAAAGATAATGTTTGGGATTTTTTTAGTAAAGAATACATTAATGTACTGGGCTATTCTAATATTCTTTAGCTTAGATTTCTCGACTGCAAAAAGGATGAGAGAGGTATAAATACCTGCCTACAAGTTTGCACTTCCAAATGTGTTTCCCATTTATTTTCTAAGATTTTCTTGACAGTTTTCTTCCCAAAGGGCTGTTTGGCAGCACACAAAGCTAGCTCCCTGTGCCCTCGGACTGGAGGTGCCGAGCATTTTGTCTCTGTGACATCAACTGCCACGAAGTGCCGCTGTGCACTGCTGACGCACTCCTCAAAATGAAATGATTCTATATGATTTAAAATACATTTTAGGCAGAGAAATTGCAAAGATTTGATGGGGAGGTTGGCAATTCCAGAATCTGAGCCTGTCAAGGGCCGAAGGTGCGGCGCTGACCCCGGCAGCGAAACAGAAGCGGGAGGCAGCTGCGGCCCTATAGCCGGTCACCGCCGTCACGGCTCTGGGCTTTGGTCACTTCCAAGGGTGACGCTCACGACCCCGCGCTTGCACCGGGACTTCCCAGCGGCTCTGTCCGCCCCGGCCCGGTGTCCGCGCTGCCCTCGGGCGGCACGCGCGGAGAGCGGCCCCGGCCCCGCCCCGCCTCTC
>VYZP01073587.1:31127-46909 GCA_013400635.1 Hypocryptadius cinnamomeus | reverse complement strand
CTACACCAGAGCACTGAGTGCCACATCCAGTTGTTAGTGCCACATTCAGTCTTTTCCAGCTCATTAATTTCCAGAGCGTCTGAGCCTCCAATTCAATCCTTATGGCTGCCATCCTTCTTCATGAACCTTGCCTGAGCTAGAGGAGACACCCTGGCTACTGCAGAGATCCACTGCTGTGTTCATGCTCTGGAGGATTTTGTCCTTGGGGTGCAAACTGTGGATTAAAATCTCCCCAGAGCAGGGACACCGCTCACACTCACACAGCTCGCACACACTCGGCGCTGCCCCAGTCCATGCACCAGCCACCCTTCCTTCCTCCTGCCTCGCTGCCAGCCCCCTCCCAGCCCTGCCTGCTCCTAGGGGATGGTTACACAGAGCTTGGGAGCTGGCTGCACCCCCAGGGCCGCTGAGGACATCTCCCCATGCAGGGACAGGGAGGGACACGCGGGCACACAGAGCTGGCACGCCGGACTCACACCTCACGGGGACACACACACGGGCACAGGCCTCGCACACCCGCGGGGCTGCAGCCCCCACGGCCCTCAGGACACACACAGAAGCCAAGAGACATTATGGCAGGCACTCACTTGGATTTGTTCTCCTCATAGTGAGCACTGGTCTTAATGTATCTGGCCAGTTCTATCTGCATATCGCCGAATAAAGGAACCACCTGCAGCTGCTGGAAAAGAAAACAAAAGATGGTTGAAACATGGCAGAGAGAGACAGAGGGAGAGAGAGAGAGAGCCTGGCCCCAGCACAACACAAGGGACTCCAAAAGGCATGCTGCACCTCTGAAGCTTTGCAAAGTGTCAGGATGTTTGAAGCAAAGTGCAAACCTGGACCCAGGGTCATTTCACATCTAGGAAATGACTGAGAATGATCACAAGGCTTTCTGTGGGAGGAAATCACTGCCTCTGCGTGCTCTGGAGCCCTGGGCTCACTGCTACCAGGCTGGTTATAGCCAGAATGGTTCAGTGCTGTAACCAGCCAGAGGAAAGGCTCTTCTTACAACAAAAAGAGAGAAGTGTGGTCCTGAGCAGGCCTTATTGTCTCCCAGCCTAATACTCCAAGAGAACAGAGGGAAGAAAAGCAGCATGTTGCTATTTTGGACACCCAGGAAGGTGTCAGCTTTCCCCAGGGACTCAGCACTGTAGTTGTTTGTGATGTGTCTTAAAACTTCTCCATGAAGAAAAAGACACAGACAACGTAACCTGGCTCTGCTTGCCCTTCACCTCTCAGAAGGTTTTGGATGGGAAATAAATTCCAAGTGCTCTGAAGATACCTCAAGCTCAGACAGGTCCCTCCTTCACTAAACTTCCACCTGCAAACAAAATCCAACCAAGGACAGCTCATCAATAAAATATGAAGCTTCAACTTCATCCAGCTACAAAAAGCCTTGCCCTAAAATTCAGGGAAGATGGGGGCAAATTTCCTGTCCTGCTATCACACACTTCCCAGGCTGAGTTGTGCACAGGATGTGTAATGCTGTCATCAGGGATTCCCACTGGCGCTTCCATAAAAGCTTTAAATGAAGGGGTAGTTCATTTTCACTACTCAAATTCCTGGGCAATCCACTAGAAATTTAATCAGAAAGCAATAAGCAGATTTAGTAAAGGAGTAGTTGGTCTTTCCTTATTGAGATCTGATAGTTTGGAGTGGTACTTTTCTGATTAGGTAAGACCACAGTAGATGCTGGAGAAGTGCAAATGGAAACCAAGGTGTAAAGGAGAAAGTTACTCCATGCAATGGAAGGTTTTTTACCTCACTCTCTGATGGCCCACAGCACTTTGCAATGAACAGCAAATCTGTCTGAATGCACCAAGATGACCAAACTCTACAGATTACACTGAAGGCTTGATTTAGAGATTTAGTTGAATTAGCAAACCTGAATCAGGGAAAACCAAGAAGACGCTAAAGAATGATGTGATAAATCACCTTTGCAGAGCAGTCTCCCCAGTGATGGGAGGTTTAAACACCTCATCATTGCCCTGTCCATAAAATTATGGTGTCTGTAGCCCCCTGCTCTCGGGGTGTCCCCAGGAAATGGTGCAAATTGGGGTGAACAGGTCTCCACTTGCTCAGGGGAGGATGCAGCAGCTGGCACTCAGCCTTCCATCAAGCCTGGGCTCACCTCTTCCCCCCCTGCACACACCCAGCACATCATCTATAACATGAACCTCGGGGCAATAAGCAGGGAGACATCCTCTATCCAACACCACAACCAATCTCTTCATCCAGGCTCCTCACCCCACCTCTGGGGGAAGTACCAGGGAGAATCCACTGTGCTGGAAGAGTGAGGGGAAGGAGCCCTCTGCACCCTCCCACAAATCGTCACCTTCTCATTTTCCCTGATCTGGAGCAAGTCTTGCTAACAGAAACTAATCTTTCTATCTCAGGGGAAAGATTAATAAAGGACTCAGGAAGGACTCCATCTGCTCCATCTGGGAAATTCTTCTGCTGTCCTCCTGCTCTTTGCCACCAACTCATTTGTCTTTTGCTAGATCCCACCATGCCTCCTACAGCTGACCTGCTCCAAACCCAAAATGTCTCCCAGTCCCAGCCTGTGCCCAGAAGCAGTGGGAAGGAGGCACCACCTTCCCTGAGGTGCTGTGTGCGCTCTCAGCCCTCCTCTCCACCAACAGGGTTATCCCAAACCTTTCCTGTGCTCAGTGGTCCCAGGGCAGTGCAGCCTGGCCTCCAGCTGTGGATCAGACCATGGCCAGATGTGCTCCAGCAGAGAGAGGTTGTGTGGCTGCTTCCCACCCTGCCACTGGGAACACCCAGGCTTCATGGGCCTTTCCCCAAAATCCACATCTCAGACCAGACAAAAACAGTTCATCAAACCATGAGTGACCCTTTGAAGATCTCACTGGGCACCTCCAAGTCCCAGTTGACATAAACTCCCACAAAAGCTTTTCCTGTGTTATAGGGAGAACAGTTTCTATATACATGAAATAAAACTGCCAGTTGTGTCCTCTGTCCCTCAGCCCAGCAGCTTGCAGAGGGAAAGAGAAGCAGAACCATCACCCACACAGAGCTCAGCAAACCAGCCAGGTTTGCTGATGGCCCAAAACCACAGAGACTGCAAACCTGCCTCAGGAATGTGCAAAGAGACAGAAGCCATGTCAGTTGAGCACATCCTCCCCTCTCCCATCAAACAGCCTCTCCATCCTCTGTCCCCTGGCAGGAAGCAGCCAGAGCTGCAGCTCCCACTGCAGAGCCAGCCCAGCACTGCTCTGCACCCACAGCCCTGCAGCACTCAGGGTCAGCACCGCTCCCCTCACCCTTGCTGCAGCTCTGTGCCCAGGCCTGCTCACAGCAATTCCACTCCTCAGCCTTTGGCCTAGATAGCTTCTCAGCCCTTGGGTTTTTTGGACCTGTAAATGATTCCTGTGGTTTGTTTTTTTGCTAGCAGCACGTGCAGTGGTACAGGCTGTTAATCCACTGGTCTGCAATAAACACCAGCCTCACACAGACAGCTTACTGACCTTGAAGAATTTGTCTATTTTGCTAAGGTTGATTCTCTTCTTGGCATCCAACTTGTAAATGTTGCTGACGTTCCCATCCATGAGATACAGGCCAAACCCCATCACCTGCACAAGATGGAAAGGCAAGGTTTCATCAGCATGAAGTCAGCAGCACAAGTCAAAGACAGCTCTCCATCACTCAGCATGAGGAAAGACCATTTCAGGTTCCTGTTACCACCTGACCCTCATGAGGAAATGTTTAAAATGTGCCTGTATCTGCCAGGAGGCACATGGTAGGCAGAGGACACGATGGGTTGCTTCTGTTGTCTGTGTAAAAACACAGGATGCTTCCCTTGGTTATTTGTTCCTCCTCTCCCCACATAACAACAACCCAAAAGTTTTTCTCCACCTGAAGGCAAAAGTTTACTCCTGGAGAAGAATTTAAAATAATCTCCTGGATTGATTTTTCTGCCCTGCCATTAATTCAGTATAAATCATTACAGAGAGTCAAACTCCCCACACTTCAGAGAACCTGAGCTGACTCACACCACTGTAATGAAGTTTTTATGATAATAGTGACTGCAATCATTGCCAATAACTGACTGACAGCAAGGAAAAATACACCAAATAAAGAGATATTTTGGCATGTTTATCTTGAGAACTCTTTACAGCCAGAAAAACAAAACTGGAAGCATCTGCAGGGAATTATTGCTGGGAATGGGCATCAAGAAGAAAATTCTGGGTTACAAAGTTGGTGGTGATTTTACAATGTCCTCTGCAGTTACACAGGTCAAGCCCATGATCCTGCACTTCCATGCACAACAGAAAAACCCCTTCCAGCCTTGGAGGATGTAGGGCACCCACCAGTGCTCTCATCCCACATGTGCTGGGCACTGTCTCTGCAGAAGAGGGATGCATGTCAGCCCAAAGGAGCAAAAAATCAAGAACCTGAAGAGAGGTGTTCTCCTAGGAGTGAATTTCACTTTACTAAAACAACAATGAACCTATGCAAGCATCAGCCCCACAAGCATGGCCCAACCTCACCTTTAAGAGCATGTGCTTCTCACTGGGGGTGAGATACATCTTGTTTTCATAGTAATCCACACAGATGTTGACAATATCAGCCAGCAACTCCTCATAGCCAGGGATAACCTCTAGTTGTTGGTGCAGACACTGAAACACAACAGAAGACACGTTATCCACATGGGCAGAGGAACAGCAGAAACCAAGCAGGAAACATTCTAAGGATTAAGAGTGGAACAATAAGAGGTTCCTTCAAAGCTCATTTGTGTGCTTTTCTTAAGTTTACCAGCAGAAGACTGAGCTCATGGTACCACCTGCAAAAAAACAACCTTCCTCTGCACAACAACTCTTCTTCAGACTGATCACAACACCCAAACATCAGACAATGAGATGCAAAGGAGGGTGACTCTGAGCAAACTGTCTGACTCCTGTCTCTGTGATATTTTAACTAGCTAGCAGAACCAATGGAGCCTGTGAAGTGGAGGGCCATGGGGGCTGAGCTGCAGTACCCATGCAGCTGCAGGGGATGGAGTTCTGGCAGAATCTTCACCTCCCAGAGCTCTTCTTACATCTTTTAGACTTTGTCTTAACACAGAGACCTTCAAAGACACCCAGGATGACACATGACGAGACACTGCTAGAATTACACAGCCTGACCAAAAGATCATCAGAGCCAGCGGCAAAGACCCAACAGCTGCTGCCACAGCCTGGTCTGAAGTGCTGTCAGCCTCAGCAAGGTCACTGCTCCTCTCTACCCAGGAAAGGTTCAGTGGCTCAGAGAAAAGGGACCTGCCTGAGTGATGCGGTTGTGGTTTGCCAGGAACATGGAGAGGTTCTGGGACTCCTGGATGGACTGGGGGTCTGCCATCTTCCTCAGGAACTGGGCAGCTCTGGAAGGGACAAATCCAACATCACCAAGGGTCACTCAGCCAATGTGAGACTGTCACCACCCACCTTCCCTGTCTGACCTGCAGCAACGTTGCAGACTCAGACCCCCCTCCATCACAGCTCTACTCACCAAGAGGGAATTGAAACACAACAGGGTTCAGAGATTTGCCTAAATTCACAAAGAGAGCCTGGGACAGCACAGAAACCCCATCTCCAGCCCTGATGTCCTCCTGCCCTCGTTGCTGGTCAGACCAGGCACAGTCCTGTCCCCATTCCCACCACTTTGTCCCCTCTCACCTTTTGTAAGCAGAATGATCATTTTTCACGCTGCACTTCATGTTCTTCAGCTCATCCAGGACAGCAAACATGTTGATGAACTTGCCCAGAGTGAGGAGATAGGCCTCAGACACGAAGTCCTTCCTCCTCTCAGCGTGGCACAGGCGCTTCACCTCACTGCAGAACCGCTCGATGGCCTTGCGCTGCGGGCCAGGGGCACAGGGTCATGCACCACCAGGGGAACCCCCTCCACCCCACCAGCTCCTTTAAATAAAGCATTTTTTGGCTGGGGATGGAGGGTCCCAGGCTCCTCTCTGCTGCTCCCATGCAATGAAGCATTGTTACAAATCACTGCTAACAAGCACACTCAGTGCTTGAGGGGAGGAAGGGGCTTAAACTCTCCAATGGCACCTGCCCCACCTGTGGGGTGTTCTGCAAAATCAAGCTGCATTTTTTAGGTGGGACATAAAGGCCTTACAGGATATAAACCCTAAAAATGATTGTGAAACACAGCTGCAGCTGGTTATAATGCAGGTGGTGATGGGGAGCCCACAGCAGCTGTGACTGCCACATGGCAATGGAGAATCAGCTGTCCACATCAGCCAACATCCCCAAAAAACAGAAGCCTGTGACACCCTTAGCTCCAAACAGTGGGGACTCTGGGTCTCCATGAACTTGAAGGGCTGAGGTGTACTCTTTCCCAACCTGCATAGAAGATTTTGGGGCTGAGCAAGGGACACACAGATTTTCCTTCACACAGGTCTCAGGTTTCTGCTGAGGTGGCTGCAAGGGAGAGACCTACTGGGGGCTGTCCTGGCAGACAAAGATAGCACAGCCCTGCTTAGGATGTTAACACCGAAGTAAATAGATTATTTTTGCCTCTCTCCTTGACCACTTACCTGAAAATACATGAACTTCATAAGCTTGGTGACTTCTGGCTCCAGGACTTCCACTGTTTTCTCATAAATCTCCACTCGGTTTGGCTGTTCGTTACATTTCACCTGCATTGCAAAGAAAATCATCTGTGTCAGCATCAGCTTCTAAGCCAGCTGTGGGTCACTGTGGCACCATCTTTTCCTTGCTTCACTTGGACTCCCCACCCAAAGACAAGAGAGAGGCCTGAGAAGGAGTTGGTTCTCAATACAACAGGTGAAAGCAAAAGGGGATATTTCAGATCTGAAATTCTCTCCATGCATTCTAAAAAGGCACAATCCTGACTCTGGGGGATAAAAGTCTCCTAATGCATTTGTCTGGCATGGAACACAAGCATGGAGTCTGGACCTGCTGTACAATGTGGGAATGTTGTACAATGAAGTTATCTGAGATTTGTGTTGCAAGACACACAAGGCACCAGGTTACAGCTCTGCCAGAGCCTTGCTGGGATTATTCTGGGTTCTGTTGAGGATCCATTAAAAATCACTGGGCGTGTCTGTGGCTCACAGCAATGAACTGAGTCACTGTCACTGGGCTCCTGGGAAGCTAAATTTAAGGACTTACTCAGTTGTCATCCATCTCACTTCCAAAACAGTTACTTGGAGTCATTATCAAACATACAGGGAAAACAGCAGCTGCCCAGGGCATCCTGCTGCCCTCCTCTGGCTTTGTTTGCAGCTGTTGCTCCCAGAAGGCTGTGATGGGGCTGACAGCTCTGGTGCACCTTCAGTAACCCAGCAGCTGACTCTCAGAGCAAGGGGGGACACATCAGCCAGCCTGACATAGGGGATGGTGCCAAAGGAGCCTTGCCCTCCCTGCAGTGGGCAATCTAATGCCCCTGCCCTGCTGTTCCAGTTAGACAGTACCACAGAATCACAGAATACTCTGAGCTGGATCAGCAAAGGGATCAGCAGGGACCAGCAAAGCACAGCTCCTGGCCTTGCCCTGAGAATCTCACCATGCAGCAATGGCCACGAGGATGCAGTGGGGGTGGGAGGAGTGGTGCACACTCAGGTGCAGGCTCTGTTCTTCACCTGTGAAGCCACAGTCTCTGCTGCAGCAGGGAGCTGCACCTGACCAAGCAGGGAGACTGGGGGGCCAACACAGGACCCCCCTGGCCACATCCATGTGCCCCACGGCAAAGCACAGGGGTCACTGCAAGATCAAGCCTGGTCAAGGTGTAACTGAGCCCTCTGCCTGGCATTCCCTGCTCCTCCATCACTCCAGCACTCCTCCAGCACTGACAGCAGCCTGAGGGGAGCATAGGGAGAAGGGGCAGGGACCCACAAGCTGCTCAGAGAGGCACAAATGTCCCAGGGAGGACACTACACCAGATGATTTGTAGTGCTGTCTTGCCATCAGCTTAGCCACATCCTTCTGCTGGAGTAGCCAGGGGAGGCAACAGCAGCACATACAAAGCACCCAGTCAACTGCAGCAATCTCCTCATGGCTGGGTCTCAGCATCATCTGCTTTAGTTGGCTTTGCTTTTCCTGCTCTTCTGTCTCCACTCCAAACTAACCCACACTCAAGAGAAAACCACAGAGGTGCTCTGGGAGCACCCCTGCCTGGGAAGGGCTCGACTACCTGAGGGATGGCTCGTGAGCAGCTCCTCCACGTGTAGAGCATCACGGCGTACTCGTGGCCTTCTTCCAGCATCTCATTCTGGAAGACAGAGGGGTGTTGGTGGGACAGGGCAGGCACTGGGGGCTCACCAGCTTGGGGACAGCGCTGGGGGACTCACCATGCTGGAGTGCACCGTGGCCTGCTCGATGTACCTGGCAATGCCTGTCACAAAGGCGTTCCTGTCTTCGAAGTTTGTGTCAAAATTAGCCTGTGGGCAAAACAGAGAGATGGGGATTAAACACAGCTGGTTGTTTGCTCACCTGGTACAGCCTAACATGGGATGTGCTGGCAAAAAGCAGAATTAGTAGGGCTCCTGGGGCATGGGAGGAGCTTGTGATCTATTTGAGGTGCTGCACCTCTAGGTCTGAAGCAGTTTCATACATACACACACCCTGGGATGTTTTGGAATCACACATGGTTGTCCTGCAGGGAATATGTGTGGAAATATGGCAGTCAAGACTGACATTTACAATCCTTGTAGAATTAAACCCAACTTTACAGCAGCCATACCAGACAGAAAAGCTAGAGCAATTATTCTAGGGATTTTATCTTGGTAACTCAAAGACAGATGCAGCTGCATTAATTTCTGTTTGTGCCCTGGCTGCTAGGGGAAGACCACATCCTGTCAGCAGGAAGGCCAAGGGATAAACACAGAGAAAGGGCAGGGAATGAGCTGTCTGGAAAACACAAATATGAAAGTCAGCCCTCATCCAGGTGCTATTATCAGTGCTACTGTTGCTCTTGCAAGCACAAACAGTTGTTGGGACAAACACTTGTTCTGGAAGCTGTGATACAGTTTTGGGTTGGGACAGGGGAGCAAGTCACTGCAGAGGCAGGTTGGGGATGGAGAAGCAGCTCCCCTGGCTCTCTGGAGTGCCCTTCACATGCCCTGTGCTTGGTGATTTCCTCTGCCAAGGCTGGCTGATGGTATCTGCTGCAGGGCAGGGCAGACAGAGGCCCCAGGCACCCAGAGCTGCTCCTTGTGATGACAGCAGCACTGCAGCAACCACACTCACCTCTGTAACCGATTTCCTGAGTAGGAAAGCTGGGAGCACAGACCTGTGGCCACAGGGCTACTCTTCTTAGTGCCTCCAGGACATCACATGTGACCAATGTGACAACACAAGCTGAGACTGCACGAGCATTTCTGGCTAGCAGGGGGAAGGGCTACACACAAACTGAGTATGATGAGGAAACAGGCTTGGCCAACATCTCCAGATCCAGCTTAGAGGAGGTTTTTAGGCCCAGCTGTGTGCACAAACTCATGGCCCTGAAAGGAGGCTGTGCCATAAGGCTAGACCCTGAGCCCCTCATGAGACACAAGCCAGCAAAGGCTAAAAATTTATTGAAAGAAGAGATAAGCAAATAATTACATCAAGATTTTTCAGGGAGAGCTGAAATTTGAACAGCCCAGAATGACCTTTGGGTCTGATAACCCGTAGAGATACCAAAGCTCTGGAATGAGCCTGGGGTCTGACCTGCTGTAATTCCAAAGCCCTGCATACAAGGCACAAAAATCACAGTGCTGGTGTATTTATACACTGCCACGGGTGAGCCAGCAACTCAAGGGCAGCAGGATGGAGAAAGGAACCCCCTATTATATTTATCCCTGGGTGTGTGCTATAGGGCAGGGTGTGGTGGCCAAGCAGCAGAGGCATCCATCCCACTGTGGGAGCCGTGCCCTGGGCTCCTGCCAAGCTTTGCTCAGTGAGCGCAGCTGCAGCTAAATCTGAGTTGTTCAGGGCAGAGAAGTGGTTCTAGCAGCTGCCCTCCCTTGCATGCCAGCAGCTCCAGCTGTGCTAGAGGCACAGGCCAGCCAAAGTCAGGCAGGACTTTGAGCCTGCCCCGCTCAGTTCGATGCACGCACGATCACGGAAAGGAAGCACAGAAATATGTGCACAAATAAACATCGCTGAGAACTTTCTGCTGTTATCACAAATCTTATCTCCTGCTTCCCACCCATTCATGCACTCTGGTCCTCATTTTCACTTGGCCTTAAAAGTCCCTTTCACCAAACCCTGGTGCCTTCCTTTTAAAGTCCTTGGGAACAGATTTGTGGCCAGCTCTGTTCTGAACGCTTCCTTCAACACGCTGAACCCCGGATGTTTGCAGCTGGTTCTCACAGCTCCGTGTGCCCCGTGCTTTGCACGAGCCACTGGAACAGCCCTCCCTCCCCTGTGCCTCGGGGAGCTGAAGTACCTGGTACATGATGGAGGAGGGAGGAGGCTCGATGCATGGCTGCTGGTCTGGCAGGGGCAGCTCCTCCAGCAAGTCCACGTTGGACAAGGCATCCTCGAGCGTGACGTGAGTCGTCATGGCTGCGGATGTTCAGCTCCCCTGCTAAATCCAAAGCAAAAGAGAGGGTGATAAACAGACAAGAAAACCAGCCAGCAGGCAGGACATCAAGTGGGAAAGGACAAAACCAGAGCCACAACTGGCTGGCATTGCAGAGGACAAAATCCCAATTTATCTGTTTTCCCTTCTCTTGTGCATTATACCACATCTCTATGTCATCTCTCTCGCGTGATTCAACAGCAGAGCAGGAATACAGAATAAGAGAAAGATAACTACCCACCCAGGCACTTCTCTCTTAACCCTATGCAAAACTCTCTCAGCCAGAACAGCTGGGTGCTGCAGTGCAGCTTTAGCAGCCCCGGGTGGAAGCGTGTGCCCCGAAATGCAAAGCGGTGCTATCAAGAATATCTCCTGAAGCAGCTTGATTAGAGAAGGATGACGGATGCTGACACTCACATGCTCTCCTCACACACATGAACAGCCCTGAAAACTGTAAACAACCAACTGCATTAAATCTCAGAGGTGAACTGGAAGGGCTTGAGTGCTGTGCAGGCAAAGCTGTGGCACTGCAAGCAGCAAAAAAAGAAGTTGCTGTTAAATTTCCCTACTTTTACCACTGACGTGGCAACCCCTGCCCAGTCCCAGCCTGCCCTGGAGCTGCCAAGAGCTCCAGTTGCAAAAATGAAAATAAATACACAAAATAAAATCAAAGGGAAACATTTCTGAAAGTTCCCTGGTGCTTACCCCAGGCAGGTGCCCAGTGAGAACCACAGAACAAACCTGTGTGTCCCTGTCTCCCCTGCCACTCACCTTGGCTGTGAATGCTCAGGCACGGGGGGATGGTGCTGTCACCCAGGCTGAGCCCTTGTGTAATCACAGCCACAGGGCTTCCCCAGTTAATGCCTAATCCTGTGCAATAGCTGTGCCTGACCTAGAGCCTGTGTCTCCCAGAAAAACACCCTGCTGCACTTAAGACATTTGGAGAGAGAATTCTTTAAATATTGACACCTGATTCCATTAGAAAATCACACCCCCTCCAATGCTTCTTGCCTCACTCAGAGCCTGTCTAGTTTGAAATGTGAGCCTTTGAGTTTCGTTGCTCTGATCTGCAGGACAGCAGAGCTCCCTAAATCAAAGTTCCCATTGAGATACTCACACATTTCAATACACCCTGCAAGCCAGCTAAGCTCTTTGCCTGCCTCATTACAGAGCATGTTTTCAAATCCTTTAATCATCTCTTTGGCTTTTCTCTAAGCTTTTGCAACTTTTTTTTGCCAGACACGGTAGCAGGCAGGACACAAGGTTCTGGCAGTGTCTGCACAAGCACCAAATAACAGCAGCAGCAGAACCACAGCAGCTCCTTGGGTCACAACTGCATCTCCCACTGCTTCCAAGAAAATAAGTTTGCCTTTTATTTCCAGCACTGGGAGCACAAAGGATAATGGCTTTGGCACATCCATGGATAGGCACCCAGCAAGAGGGAAGCACAGGGTGCACTCCTGGGGTGGCTGCATGTTGGGTCATAACAGGGAAGGAGTCTGTAGCTGTGCCTCATCATCGTGGGCTGCAGGAATACCTATGAGCCTGGCAAAACTCATTCCTGCTCCACACATGCCTTCCCAAGGCACCAGGCAGCTGAGAAACAGGTTTGGTTGTACCTGCAGCTGAAGCATCATTAATTGAGTGCCTGGAAAACACCCAAAATCTCAAGCAGCTTTTCCCCTCCACACGCAAATTTCTGCTTCCTTCTTCACCCCTGTCTGGTAAAATGGTTTCCTGTTACAAATTGTAGCAACTGTCAAACCCAGACATCACATTTCTGCAGCTTCCTCCCTGCCTGCCTGTGGGCTCCCTGGCTGCTCTGCACGGGGGGAGGCTCAGCTTGCCCAGCCCTAGATGGACACAGATGGACACAGAACTGCCCACCATGCTCCCCCACCATCCTCCAGCACCTCAGGACTCACCACAGGGATCCCAGAACAACACTCCTGGCTACTCACCCAAGCAGGGAGCAGCACAGTAGAGGTCCAGGAATGGGGCTTTTCTCTGTCCTAGCCCAGGCACAGTGGGGTGAGGCTCTCCCTTGCACACCTGAAGCACATCCTGCCTCTCTGGCCTCACAGGCTGCCAGGAGCCACTCCAGATCCCAGCTCTGGTCAGAGAAACCAAAGTTCCTCCGGTCCTACATGTTTTGGCAAAACTGAAGGTGAGCCTGGCAGAAACCAACCCCACCCCAGTGAAACCCGAGGCAGGGATGCTGCACTGGGCTGTTTGTCCCTTCTGCTCATGAGCAGTGGTGCTAATGGGTGCAGTGCTGCCCACACTTTCTGCTCATTTGCTGCAGAAATTTCCTGTCCCCTTCCCACAGCTCAGCTGCAACCCCTCTGGCCATCTCACACACCTTCTAAAGCCAAATGATCTCACAGAGGACCTGGGGGAGCTGCAGGGAGCCAGCCAGGCAGGGATGGAAAGGAGGAGTTCCTGACACAGGGGGTGTTGTGGCAGAGCCTGGGGACCAGATCTCACAGACAGCACAGCAAGGCTCTGAGGAGAGAGGATGGACATCCCAGATGTCTGAACTTGCAGGGCATGTCCTGCCTTCCCCACCAAAATGCTTGCCCAGAAGTATTGGTGCAGTATCACCCTCTTTGCAGGGAGAAGCACAAAGGTGACTTTACTGTTCAAGCACCTGGGGAAATAAAGGCTTTTAAAAGCAGGGCCATAATGAATTTGTTGCATGCACGTGTGCTCAGCTCCCAAGCTGCACAGCTCAGAGCTCTGGGGAAGTGGCATGGGATGTTCAGGATTTTCAGCTACTCTGCTCCTACAGCAGACACTCACACTAGTGCTGTAGTAGGTACCAAGAGCAGGAAAGGAGGCAAGAAAAAATGGGAATTGCCCAGACAGAGTCCAAGCCCTGTGAGCAGCAAAAAGACTTTTGCTGGGGAGGTGGCAATGTAGAGAAGGAGGACAAACCTGGTCACCCTGTGAGGATCTGAGAATCTTCTCCACCTCTGATTCCCAGCCCCTGGGTAACCTGGGAAAGTCACTGAATTTAGTTTTACCCCTGTGAAAATGCTTCCCTCTCTCCAAATATAGCACCAAAGCAGTGGGCAGGCCCTCTCCTGGCCCAACAAACACCCAGCAGAACCAAGTGTCAATTGCACAAAAGCCAAGTTTCTGGTCCCCACTGCCTGACAGCAACAGGAGGATAAAGAATCCTGGCCACAAACATATATATAGTAAAAAATAACTTCACAGTGTAAAACTTTAGTTTGACTCCTGCCTAAAATGCACAGTGTGCGAGTTCAAAGCAGGACTTGCAATTGCAACCACCACAGCCAGGAGGAGAGTGAGTGAGGCTGGCAGAGCTGGGCCTCTGCTCTACACAGACACAGATGTTAATGACCATAAAATTAACTTCCTGTCAAAAAAAGGAAGGCAAACTGCATGACTCCTGAAGCTGTTTTTCTCTATCTCCACTCTACGTCTTCTGCCATCCCATTAGGGCTGAGTTCCAAGCATTTGCACCATCCTTGTCTCTCAGCAACACAATTATCCTGGAATTTATTTCTTTTAGAATACCTAAATAGTATTTTTTTTCTGGTGCCAAAGAAAGCGGGTCAAGGAAGGAGACAGGTATATGAAACCACATTTCCAATAGAGTTGAGAAATTTAGAGCAAGTTTATAAGCAACCCACTGCTGACAGTTAAAGCACTTCTTGGGAAACCAAATCACAGAGGCTAGCATTGCTAATAGTTGACCAATTATTGATCTTCCAAAACCAATCTTCCCATTTCTCATGTAAAGATGATAACTGTTTGTTAACAAAATTGAATTCAGTGAAAATGAATTCAGCATATTCTGCTTTACTCCAGAGACCGTGATCAGAAAATGGAAGATTTTCCTCTATTCCTTAGTCTTCATTAATAAAAATCAACTGTAAGGAGAAAAGGAAAAAATAATTTTCCTATGCAGGGAATTAGCACAGAATTATATGGCTGTGAAACCAGAACACTGGGCTAGTCACCCATCTCTGTGACTAACCCCAGACTACCATCATCAAGCAAAACACGAGGGTGATTTTTCTTTCGGTATCTCTGGGCAGGAGGGTGCAGAGGCTTCAGCGACTCTGCCTAATTCTTTGAGACCTTTGTGATCCAAAGCCCCCAGGCAGGAACCCCCCGTGGGAAGCGGCAGATGGCAAAGGGGGCCACGCTCTGCTGCTGGCAGCGTCCCCTGACAGCACACAAACCCTGCACCCTGCCCCCTTCTCCAACAGCAGGGAGCGTTGACTGTCTCCTTCTTCTTCTTCTTCTTCTCCTCCTCGTTCTTTCCCGGTCCTTCCAACCCACGGAAATTTCCTGCGGAATCCATCCGCTCGCTCCCTCCCCCTGGGCCCGCTGGGATGCGGCTGGCACACGGCATTTCCAGCGGCATCGGGGGCAAAGTTGAGCACAAAGGAGCGCTGCCCGGCCCCACGCACCGGCACCGGCACCGGCACCGGCGGGGCGGGAGCGGTTCCGCCGCCCGCGACCCGGGGCACAGCCCGAACCCGCGGCCGCCGCTCCAGCCCTTCATTCCCAGCGCTGCCTCTGACGCCGGCGCTGCCTCCATCCCCCTCATCCCCCTGGAACACCATATTTCCACGCCGCGGGTGCTCCGGGAGCCGGCCGGGGCCGCCCTTCTATCCTCAGCATCCTCCCCGCGCCCCGTTCTCCAGCACCGCCGCACCCCGGCTCGGGCTGGCGCTGCCGCGGCGGGGCCTGCANTCCCGGCCGGGGGCCGCGTTCCCCCCGCGGCGTGGAGCTCCGGGCTGGCGGCAGCGCGGCGCCGGCGGCTCCCGGCGGGGAGGGGAAGGCCGCCGGCACCCCCGGGGCACGGAGGGGAGAGGGGAGGGCCGCTCCAGCCCTTCATTCCCAGCGCTGCCTCTGACGCCGGCGCTGCCTCCATCCCCCTCATCCCCCTGGAACACCATATTTCCACGCCGCGGGTGCTCCGGGAGCCGGCCGGGGCCGCCCTTCTATCCTCAGCATCCTCCCCGCGCCCCGTTCTCCAGCACCGCCGCACCCCGGCTCGGGCTGGCGCTGCCGCGGCGGGGCCTGCAGCGCCCGCGGGCCCGGGGCTCGGCCCCTTCCCCTGTGCTGGGGATGCGGGGCGAGGGGAGGACAAGGAGGATTTGCGCTATTTTTTCCCCGGCGCCGTGCGGCGGCTGCGGGCAGGCTGAGCGCCGCAGGTAGCTCGGGGCATTGTGGGATACATCCCGTACATCCCG